>PVIC010013317.1:0-38233 GCA_004025085.1 Thryonomys swinderianus
CTCATCTCCACTGCTGAGCTCTTCACCTTCAAGACACCCCTTCCACTGAGAAGCACTGGGAAGTAAAAAAGGCAATGTGCTTGGCAGCTACCAACAGTGCTGTAGCAAACATCATTAGTGTTCGCTGTGCTAATATATGGCTGGAGTGCAAATACTTTTTAGTACCCTAATTTCAGTTCTGCTGAAATCCCAGGAATGGAATTGCTAGATAATAGGATAGTTCTATCCTTTATTTTTAGAACCTCCATTCTGTACCATTTCCCATTTCTACCAGGTGGACAAATATTTCCATTTCCTCACAAGTATTGTCTTTGAGGTGGTGGTGGGGTGTGTGTGTGTATGTGTGTGTGTGTGTCTGTGTGTGTTTGTGTGCATGCGCACACTCATGCAAATATCTATTTTCCTGGTGGTTAACAACACCAAGCAGTTTTTTATATGTATGCCTTCTTTGGAGAAATATGAAATCAAGTTCCCAACTCAGTTTTAATTGGATTATTCATTTTTGGTTTTTAGTATTGAATTATAAAAGGAACCTAAATGTTCATCATCAGATAATTGCATTAAGAAAGTGTCATAAACATGCTATAAACTACTATTCAGCTTTGCAGAGGAAAGAAATTCATTCTACAATATATAACAACATGGATGAACTTGGCATAAGTGAAGTAGCCACTCTCAGAAAGACAGTGTATGTTGCTACTTATCTGAGGTGTACACAGTAGTCAAATCCATACACTAAAGAGTGGGATTGTGATTTACAGAACTAAGGGGAGGGAGAAATAGGCAGCTACTAACCAACAAGCATAAGATTTCAGTCAAGCAAGATGAACAGCATTTTGTCTACAGTCAACAAAAAGGTATGTTTAAAAATCTATTTAAAGAGTAGCTCTCATGTTCGGTGCTCTTACCACTATGAACTAAAATAATGAGATAAAATGACAATATGCTGAGTTCATCCCACTTGCTTACTTGTAGGAGTGAGCCAGCGGTCACCCACTGAGACATCTCTCATCAGTAGATGGGCTCGACGAGGGCTGAGATGGACAGTGGTCTTAGGCAGACAGGAGACCCAGAAATCAGTTGCTTTCTTTAAGGAGAATAAGAGAGCACAGGATACATTTTTCCCATCAGAGATGATAGCACAGGCAGCTTGCTTTTGTTCTTTGTTTGCTTGTTTTTCCCACTATCTTATTTTTTTCCTATGGACCATGGTGAAAACCTAAACCACATTTGTAACCAAAGCTGAGTCAAGTATGAATGGCTTTCATGTTTCTACTCTTTGTGACATTCAAGGAAGCCAAAAGAAGCCAAAATGGATATCAGGACTTCGTCAACGGAAAGACAGCATATAACTATATGAAATTATCCATGAAGACAAGCGTGGGACAACCAGTTAGTCCCTTCTATGTCTATTTAATATACTCTCCATGATGAGCCATAGAACACTTGACTGTAATGAAAACAAAGTAAAAGCTGTACATTTTATCATATAGTTACTATTGAATTTGATGTGGCTAAAAAATAGGTACCGATTGGTAGACAGAAGGACAAACAGATTTCAAAGCAGGGCATCCCAAACATTTTCTCCAATCTATTATAAACTGGTACAAAAATGGTCACCATTAACACACCTTTCACAATGTGGCTTTGTAGCGCTTGCCTTTTGGAAGTGGGGCCTCTCTCTCTAATCTTTGAATTGGGGGTTAGCAGTGTGACTTGGTTTAGTGAATAGAATGAAGTGGACATTTTGCTACTCCAATTCTAAACCTAGGCTTCAAAGAGCCTCCTGGTTTCAGCTATGACTCTTGGGACCTTGTCCCCATCATGAACATAACTCCAGGCTGTCCTGACGGACAATGAAGGGTTAGGTAGAATGCTGAAATAGCCAATTAAGGAGTCCCAACCAGTGGCTCCAAACCACGAAGGCAACTGACCATGGAAGGATGGGGGAATCTGGACCAGAACAGAAAGAATATCTAGCCCAGATTTCTAACCTGCACAATTCTAAACTAAATAAATGGGTACAATAAGTCATCATCAATTTATGGGTTTGCTTGTTACCTGGTAATACATAGTCAGCACACTGATTTTAGGGTTTGGGCTGCCCTATTTGATCTTGTACATCAAGAATTGTCCAGTTGTTGCATGCAGAAGCTAAACTACCACTGGTCTTCATGCCTGCCCTGGGGGCCCTGCAGACACAACCCGATCATGTCTGATTCTTAATGAAACATGCTGAGATCGATTTAGACTCGCCAATTTTTCCTGTCTCCACTGTGTTTAGGACTGGTTATTTTCCTAAGCACTGAAAATAGTGTCCTAATTGGTCTCTAATTGTAGTATTTTCCAGTTCTGGACAATCTGACCCATGACCAGCATGGTCTGAAGGTGGACTTTGCCTGTTACACCTTGGTCTTTCTGTAGTCCCTCACTTTGTAGAGAATGAGGTCCAAATATCTTATCTGTATCAAGATCTATAAAAATTACATGCCGTACAAAATTGAATAAGACAGACAAGCTTAAATGTACTTATGGTGACTGGAGTCCTCTTCAGTCTCGTTCCATCTCTCCAACTTCCTACCCTACAGCTCCTCTCCCCAGAACCGCTGCCCTGTCCTTTCGACACGTGACCCCTTCGCTGGAGTTTTTACTGCCATCACTTCTCCCCAGAACCCACTGCCCAAATGTCCTGTCTACTTTTCTAACTTCTCTCTTCGTCTTCCTTCAAAGCCCAGTACAAATCCTAACTGTACTGAGACCTTCTCCTAACCCTCTGTGCAAATACCCCTTTGAGCCCTCTGTGCACACAATCTCCCTTTGAGGTAACTTGCCTCCAGTTGGTAGGGCTCCCTTAGCTGCCAGCAACAGTGTCTGTGGGGCTGGGTACTCCCCTAAACTGGAGACCAGGCCATGGCTTAACTCTGCTCTACCACCTAGCACAGCACCAGACCTGTGGGCCTGCAGCTGATAATAATACCAGGTAAAGATAGATTTACTTCATAAACAATTACTTACCAAGAAATTGTACAGGGTTGTCTCTTCTATATTTTAAATAAAAACCATACGATCACAGACCCTTAATTTTATGTGTCTGTATTGATTTTTAGAAAAAGCATATTCTCTCACCATACCTCCTCTTCTTCCCAAGCGCCCAGGTAAATGAAGGGGACACTTATTAGCACGTAACTACTTCTCCTGAACATTCACTAAGTCCTAGACACCACCTGGGGCATATTGCTTGTATCGTCTCACTTAAGTCTTACAGCAGTCTTAGATGATGCACACCTGTTCCATTTATGTAGTAAAGGAAATTCATTAGCATTGAATGCTCTATCTAAAATCCCACAACTAACAAATGACAAAATCAAGATTCAACCCCAGTTTTGTCTACAAACCCAAAGCAGGTGTTCTTCGTAAGTTATCATTACCCTGATTCACCAGAGTACTTTGCTTCTAGGGCACATGCACTGATTTATCATTATTAAACTTTCCCATCCATAGTCTTCATCAGCCCATCTCAACTACAGTTCTATGGCAGATAATTGTCTACAACCTAATGCCTCCACACCAAAGCATCCATGTCGTCATCCATGGAGCTTGTGGATGTGCTCTACAGCCTGAGTAGAATAAGATTGCAGGGGAAATTAATGCTGTTTATCAGTCCACCAAGAGAAAGGGAGAGAGAATCTGGAGATATAAAGGAGGCCTAGGGAAGATAATGTGATGAGTACTGGTAATATGTTACAGTTCACCAGGATGAATATAATTACTGTGGATCACATATACTAATTTTTAAAACTAAAATAATTTTTAAATAGCTCAGTACAGTCAACAGGGATCATTATAGTGAGAAGAGGGAGCTGGAGAATCCATCTGTAAGCCCCTCTACCAAATGAAAAAGGCAAAGAAACAAAGCCCCCATAGAACTCCCAGTGTGACTTTCTGATTTTATCCACCTGGACTTCTGACCTCCAGAATTAAAGCTAATAAATGTGTGTTGTTTGGAACCATCAAGCTTATGGTAACTTATTGCAACACTATAGGAAACTATTATGACTCCCCACAGAAGTTATTTGGGCCAGCTAGCTCAAGTCTGAGGGTTTATCAAGACATTTCACAGCTTGAAACTACAGTCTAAATAATTCTAAGAAATCATTTTGGGTGAACCCCTCTTATTGAGGCCTTATAAGCTATGCAATTAAACTTAAGGAAATTTTTGAAAAAATCACTTAAAGTCGTCCCCCCTTCCTGGATTCGAACATCCTATAGAACCACATTCCATTTAATTTCTGCTTAGCTGAGGTTTCAGAACTAATGTGTTCTTAGTAGTTTCCAAATGCTGCCTCTCCCCAAGCCAATAAAATCAAAGACTTCCGGCAAGGTGCAGGCCAACTTCTGGGCTCACGTTCTCTCACACAAACCACATACACAAATAGGAAGATGGTCTCCAAGGTTGTAATTTCCCAGCCAGCAAGTGTCTTCGGTTTCATTTCAGTGGTTAACAATGTGTCACCCAGTTGTCTTCAAATAGGCCATTTCCAACCTTCAATTACAGAACTATCATTTACTCTATATATTAACATCCAGAACAATAAACACAGTGGAACACAGTCATTAGAGACATCCATAATCTATGGCCTGCTGTGTATGGATGTCAAACCTGCTGCCTTTGAGTAAACCCAAAGAAAGCACTATGTTTTCAAAGCCAGGACTACACGGAGGACAGCCACCCCTGGCTGCATTCCTTCTTCCGCTTCCATCTTCCAGCTTACTGGCATCTTGGGTCAACCTCAGAGTTAAAAACACTTTGTCTTTTACAGAAAGATGTTCTGGCCAACCTTTCCCCTGCTAGGAATTGGTGGTCTTTCACTATAAAATCCTAAAACTAGTTCAGGGTAAGTTTTGTTCCTAATCTAAACGATTACAGAATGGAATAGACCTAAAAAAAAAAAAAAACACATACCCCCCCCCAAAAGCAAGCCGAACAACCAAAAATGAATTTATGGTGCACAAAGAAAATAGGATAGAAAATATGAAAAGTCAGAAAAAGTAAAACAAAATTTACTTAAACCTGGCCAAACCGTGCAGTAATTTCTCCTTCACTGCAGGACCCACATTTGCCATTCCCCGTCAACACAGCACAATTGCCACTTCTGCAGGCTCAGCCATCTCGACTTCTAAGCCGAAATATTCCTTCAAGGAGACGCAAAATTCAAAACGAATTCAAAAGGCTTCTCTGTGCTGAGATGGGAGTAGGTAGAGAAGGGAGTCTCCGGGTGTTTACTATGCACTACAGGGTGGTTATAGACATAAAGAAAGCCTCCTCAGCAAGCGAAGGCACTCTGGGACCCTGCAACCTCATGACTAGCCAGAGCAGGTCGGATTTATCCACCTACAATGGGCTGCTGCTTTGCAGGGAGAGTCTCAGACCCTGGCGGCGGGGTGGGGGTGTTGTCTAACGTTGGCTGTCGCATGTAATCTACGGGGAGACACTGTCTGACTGGATGGCACCATAGATAGGAGCCTCCCTCTCCCAGTCCAAGGAAGCAGCCTCGGGCTCAGTCACCAACGCCCTCTTTGTTGGGTGGCAGCAGGGCCAGCAAATTCCTGCAACACAGCATGAGGGAAACAATGCTCCTAGAGCAGCAGACCTCAGAAGGAGGTTTGTGAGCAAGGCAGAATGGAGATTCCCAGCATGTATCTTTAACAGATTTACCTCACTCCTAAATACCTGCAATACTGGTTGCTATCCATTTTGCTTCAGTTTTAAACAAGTACTATTCACTGTTCTCTTGTTTGAAGAGGCCTCAGCACACTCTTCCTTCTCCCTCAACACAATCTCAGGGGACTTTCTGGAAATAACTGTGCCATGATGCCTTGTGTGCAGGGCTTTTTCCAGTCCCTAGTGCGCTTTCTGATCTTAACACACAGTTTTGATAGGTAAGGGGCGAGACAGTGGGAAGTGGCCTGGCGGAGGCTTTCTGGGCTCTCCACAGGACGCATTTACTAGACTTGCACAGATAACTTGGCTTCCTCTGTACTCCCTAACTTTGGCCTCCGACTAGCAGGCCTTATCTACGTACTTTCACTGTGTGTGGCTGCCACCTGCTGGGCCCTCATGGAGTTGATTAGCGAGACCTGTAACGTGGACCCAGGGAGGTGTGAGAGAAGAGATTGTTAAAAGCGTTCCATGGCTTTCATTCCAGAGGGAGCCACTAACCTGGCTTTGACACACAGGAATCTGTTTTTTAATAGTCTTTTGGAGACTTGAAGTCTACAAATTTCTCTGGTAATTCATCTGAGAGTTTAATCACCATCTCTCAGAAATACTGTATTTTTCTTATTTGCAATCCCAACAATCCTCCTTTTAGCTTAATTTCCTACTGATTAGTCTTGATTAGGCGTAAACAACCACCAAGGCCAACTCTCTGGGTGGAAGCCCTTTGTCAGCCTGGAGAAAGATCAATGACTGGGCCTCACTTTCTGAAGAAATCCAGTTTTACTTCGTAAACTTGACTTTATTTAGCCATCTGTAAAGTTGTTTATCATTTCTGTGGCATTCCTCTGGACACCCTTGACTTCTTTAGATTGCTCCTTATCTGGGGACATGACACATTGGGAAGGTCTGGCTCAAGGCAAGTATGCTGACTCCAGTAGCTCAGGTAGCCCTCTAGGTGGCCATCCTTCTGGCAAATATTCTCTGAACACCTGCCTCGTGTGAGGCACACAGGTAAGGAACATGTAGGGTGGGAGATGAATGATTCACACCCTTTCCAAAGCGGGGAGGAGATAACGCTGCAATGTCAGGCACAGACCAAGGCAGTCTGAGGGACAGACTCGGCCTAGAGCTACTGGAGACCAGCGCATCAGGGGAATGATCGCCATCACTGTGGGACGAAGACTCCAAGGAGTCAGTGGGCTGAGTGGCCTTTGAAGGACATGTAGGGTTTGGTTGGACCTGAAAGGAGGAGGGCGGGAAAGGAAATAGCATTCTAAGCAGAGCCAAAAACCTGGGGAAAGCCCTGCAAGTAGTGAATGGGCTGGATATGGACAGACATGGGTGAGTCGAGGATTGGTAAGGAAAAGACAGACCAGGCCAGAATGTGGCTCCTCTTTAATGGAGAGCCGTTAAAAATCCAACTCTTCTGTTCACTTCCTAGAACTCCTCTTTGATTTCATGAAAGGGAAGACAACTTGTTTTTCTCCATGCTGCCCCTAAATCACTCTCAGCTGTTCTTAGTATGCTGTGCACCATCCAACACTGGCTCCTGGCTTTCACTTGTTTGTTGCAAGTTCCAGTTTGGCTTACACTCTGTTGTTTCTCTATTTCTGAGCAACCTATCTTAGCCTGGCAAGACCTCCTCCCTTTCTCCCAGGCCTGCCTTTCATGAGATTAGCCCCACTGACGGACTTTGCCTCAGTCCCTCCTTACTTGTTTTTTAGACACAGTGTCTTCATACACTCTCTTCCTCCACAAAGAAAGGGAGAGCTGGAAATGGGTCTCTGACTGCTGTGGCCTCAGTGCTCTCCTCCTTATAAAGAGATAAAGGACCTATCCAGCCACTTAGGGACTTTCCTGAGCTTACACCCTATAATGCAATAATCCCTGTCCACAGGTCTATACGTCCTACTATCCCGCTACTTCCATGGACTCATTGGAACTTTCCAGGAAGAATCTGCCTATGAAATTGAGTATCTATGGAGTTTGAAACAAATTGTATCTGCTAGCAAGTCCACTAGCATTGAGTCATTGGTTTCCAAATGGAAGGAGGAAAGAAAAAAAGATGAGAAGCAGACCTAGCTTTCCTCCTTGCCAAAGTGCTGCCCTCCAAGAGAAACTCTCAAAGACAAAATGATGGATTAGAATGCCCAGGAATGAGTTAGAGGTGGGACACAGCGCTCTGTTCCCCTTCTGATTCAACCAAGTTCTCCCCCAGCTCTGGGCATCACCAAACTGGCCCTGGCTCATTCACCCTGTCAACAAGGCAAGACTTTGCTACTGTGGCTTCCACCAGAGTCAGTCACCTTCCAGGTCCCCGTGTGCCCATCTGTGCAACTGTAAGATCCCACGTGTAGCTGCACCAAGACACTTTCTATAACCTGACTCTGATGTCGATGGCCTTAAGTATGTTTCCAGCAGGAGTGTGAGATGAAAAGTACTAACAATCAGCAAATTAGTGAATTCCAGCCTCAAATGCCTGATAGGCCCTAGAATTAAGATGAGTGCCCATGTTGAGAAAAATGTCAAGTGTTGTGAGAATAAGGGAGGAAGGACAGAGCTACAAGGTAAAACAGTAGAATGATGTGATGATGAAGAATTATACCTGTCTCATTACTTCTCTACTTTATTATTATTAGACACTTCATAAGATAATTCCATGCTAATTATTTTAATTAAATCTTATGATAGCCCTCTAAAGTTAGATATAAATCCCATTATAGATAGGAAAACTAAGGTTTTGACTTTTTAGGCCTTACTCATAATTTTGAATTTACTCATAACTATTCTAACATGGAACCATCCTAATATGACTTTTCTCAGATTGAAGAAAACATGTACTGTCAAGATACAGCAAGTCTAGTGACAATTTAAGAAATCTTAGGCATGACACTTTAACAAACAATGAAGAAAGCAGCATGCTCCTTTGTTGTCCTGGATGCTCTGAAACTCAGAAACTTGCAGCTAATTAACAGCAAGAGCAATAGGCTTCTTGAGAGAAAAACTGCCGTTTTTAGCCAAAAAGCTTAGCCACACTGAGACTCAAAATGATCCAAACTGGGAAAGGATGGTAAAAATAGGGTGGTGAGAAGAGAGCCGTGACTAGTACAGAAGGGAGTCTGCAGGGATGACAGCTTGTGTCCTGCTCATTTCCAAACAAAGGGAACTTTTAAAAAATAATGGTATCAATGGGACTCAAACACCAGGGAAGTCTTAAAACACTGACACGAAACAAGGCCTTGGAATACAAGAGAGGGCCCACAGGAATGCGGAATGTGCACCTCTAGACTTTTTTAAATATTGTGGATTCCTTTCAGAATTCTGTGATTTAAATGAGTCTCACAACAGCTGGAGCAGATTCAAAGATCTTTTCAAGTTCTGCCTTCCTCTTTGCCTGACCCACAGCAAGGTAGTAAAGACTATATTTGTTAGCCGGGTAGCCAGTAAGGCATTCAGGGCCTACAACATGCTACATGTCTAGAAAACTTTTCTTACTCTGATCACCATAATGCTTTTTCTTCAAGTCCTGTCTGAATTCTACCTTTTCCTTGGACATCTCTCTGGACACTGAAGGCAGTTACTCAGACCATGCAATTAGTGTTTCTATTTTTAAGTAATTTACATCATGGGATGAGAATACCTTATTTCTTCTACAAGGAAAGAAACTCTATCTCACCATTCTCCTAATTACAGTTAGTAACTGCTGAGGCCCATTAGATCTTCGAGGAAATCTCAGTGCATCATTTTACTTGAGCAACACAATAACACTGAAAAGAGAAATGATTGTTAGAGAAGCTTCTTTGGTCACAAGCACAAATTCATGAAATTTAACTAGAAGGGAGTATGCAGTGCGGGTGTCTCAGATGTGCTCAGAGAGCCGAAAGAAGAATCCAGGGTAGATCTGGTTGGGCTCCAAGGCTAGAACAAGTGACTTGATGCTGTCCATAGCTGGTTCTTTATTGCTTCCTGTCTATCTCTGTCTCCTCTGTCTCTGTCTCTGTCTCTGTCTCTGTCTCTGTCTCTGTCTCTGTCTCTGTTTCTGTTTCTGTTTCTGTCTCTTTCTCTCTCTCTCTCTCTCTCTCTCTCTCTCTCTCTCTCTCTCTCTCTCTCTCTGCTTTCCTTCCTCCCTCCCTCTTCCTCTTTTTCTCCCTCTTTCTCTCTCTCCCTGTCCCCTCCCCTCTGGTGGTCTTCTCACATTTTTTTTCCTGTTCCTTCACCTCACTCATGAAGTGAAGGACTTCCCTTGCTTTGCCGATATATATCAATTCCATAGATTCCCACAAAACCATAGGATCAGAGTGAGGGAGGAAGTATCCTCACAAGGGAAGGTAAAGACTGAACCTGAACTTGAACAAAAGAGGGAGACACTGAGCGTGCATAACTTAAATCCTTACCTCGGTGGGTGAAAACTGCTGCCCTCTAAAAACTGTGCTGAAACAGAAATTTGCACAGGCTACACAGCTGCCCTTTAGCTTAATTAAGTCACAGACCTACTCTTTGGCACATCCAAAAAGAGAAGTCATGTTTCCCAAAGTTCTCTCTTCCCATAGTAATATTATTTCAGTACCTACAATGGGGACTTACACATAATAAAATGTTCAATGTTAATCCATAGAAATTTCTTTTTCTTTCTTTCTTTCTTTCTTTCTTTCTTTCTTTCTTTCTTTCTTTCTCTTTCTCTTTCTTTCTCTCTCTCTTTCTTTCTTTCTTTCTTTCTTTCTTTCTTTCTTTCTTTCTTTCTTTCTTTCTTTCTTTCTTTCTTTCTTTCTTTCTTTTTTGAGACAGGGTCTCGCTTTGTAGTCCAGGCTGGCCCTGAGCTCACTATGTAGCTCAGTCAAGCCTCGAACTCAGCAATCCTCCTGCCTCTGCCTCCCAAGTGCTGGGATTACAGGCATGAGCCACCATGCCCAGCAGAAATTTTTCTTTTTGAATTTATTTCTTTATTTAACTTTTTGTGATTCTGGGGATTGAACTAAGGACTTGCACATGCTAAGCAAGCACTCAACCTCTTAGTTTCGTATCTCTGGCCCTATATTGGTAGGAAACTGATTAAAGCCTCTCTGATCCCAATTCCTTTGCAAATTGCACATTTATGGAAAGATATATTAGGGAAAATATTAAAGTAACAATTATAACAATAGCAACAATACTGGACAATTATCAAATGCTTAATACACACCAAGAACTGCTCTCAAAAATGTGGAGATGTTAATTCAGTTAGTTTCCACATAGGGAAGGTACTATTATTCCCATCGGATGATGGAGGAACCTGAGGCTTAGAGAGGTAAAGTCATGTGAGGATCACACAGGTAGGGATTCAAATCCTTGACTGTCTTGACAGTGAGCAGGCTGGGGCTCTTGTCTGCTGGCTCCATCCCTCTAAGAAAGGATTCCAAGTGAAGGAACTATAACCTTATTCCTGACAGTATGAGGGCTGGACATTTCCACACAGAACCACAGCCACCCTTTTCCGACTCACACTTTTAACACACAGACTCCCTGGTCCCCTTAAATGTGGGGAAAATGGAAGGAAAATCTTTGGGAAAAAATGTGATTCATTTATCAGAAATGTGTCCTGTAGCTAGGAATGTATATTCCCAAACACTGATGTCTACTCACTTTTGTTCCTTTGCCCACACTGTATCCCTTACCAGTATATAGAATTCCTTCTTAAACCTCTCTGCCTGGAAAACTCTTCTCACTTTAAATGCCCACTTAAGCATCTTTTTGTAGCTTTGCTTAGCTCACCCAAGAAATCAGTCACTGATTCCTCTATCCTGTATCACTGGCGATGTGCATCTACCATAAACTTGTCTTCATGTACATCCTTCAGATCTATACTGTGAGAGCCACCAGGAAAAGGGTTATTCTCCAGGGTCTTACTGGCGTTGAGGTCAGGACAGAGAAAAATCCATAGGAAATGTCCAGTGTCCAATGGATAAGTCAATGCACATCAGGAAGCCCACTGAAGCATTCACTTCCTCCATCAAAGGATACAAAACTTGATTCTAAAGTGATATCCAATCCAAGCCCTCATTGCTTATCCCATCGTGCATGACACTGGGTCCAGTGGACCCATCTCTTACTTTTCTACTGTAAATGTGTACTTTAGTGTAAAAGAACTGCCTGTGTGTTTCAGTGTTTTTCTCTGAGGGGTACAGGAAACAATCTATGTGTTAAACCCACTTTGCATGACAATGGCAAGGGGTATGCAAATGTGCAAAAGTGGTAAACCAGGACTTTTACTCACATTATACTCCACCTAATTAGTTTTGTATATGTTTACTGAAGCACCACAGAGAGTCCAATACACCCACGCTGCTCCAGGATTGGGTTTTTAAAACAAGTTTCCTTTTTATATCTCTGGTATGAGCAGCCTAATTTAGTACAATGGTGCACGTAAAAACTGATTTGAGAAATCTAGGACTAGGGGTCCCATTTGACCCTGCCATCCCCCTGCTAGGAATATACACAAAGGAATTTTTAAAATCACATTGGAAAGACAGATGCACACCCTTGTTCATAGCAGCTCAGTTCATGATAGCTCAGTCTTGGAAACAACCCAAATGCCCATCAACTGGAGAATGGATAAAGATGTGGGTTTTTTTTATAAAATGGAGTATTATTCTGCCATAAAAAATGACAAGATTCATTCATTTATGTGCAAATAGATACACCTGGAGGACACACTAATAAGTGAAATAAATAGATCACCGGCAAATACCGGATCTTCTCTTTGATATGAGCACCTATAGATGCAAATGAGCTCTAGAAAGTATGATAGTTTTTGTAGAATGGGAAATTTCCAAAGGAAATTTGGTGTGGGAATGTAATGAGGGGAAGAAATAAATATGACTCTGAAAGAAAATAAAAGAGCATGTATATAGGGGGTGGGGAGGTGTGGGTGGGTAGGGATGTGGGTAAAAATGAGAATTAACTTGTGTCATATACTGGTACAAATTCCCCAATGTTATGTGTGATTGTGAGATGTATATAAAATGTACCAATAGAGAATTTAATTTAAAAAACTGATTTGAAAATTTTGAAGATTAAAAGTGAATCATCAGATTACTCATGCATGGATGATGAGGATGATCATTATGGTAAAATACGTGTTTTCTTAGCAGGAGAGTGGTTTTGGTAAATGATGATGATAACGACGACAATGATGACAACGATGATGACTTTGATACTGACCACGCGAGCCAAAGTTCCTGTGCCAGTGATATGGAGTAAGAATTAACTGGTATAGACACAGAGAATGTGTCTCCTTGATTCAGAAGACAAAGAAAACAGCACTGTGAGTACATATTTGAGTAACTGGAATGCCAGGCAACCAAATGGAAGAATTCAATATTAAAACTAGATCTGAAAAAATAGTGAGGGTTTTGGCAGGGATGAAATGTATTGGTCAGAGTTCCAGCACTGCCATTTGGTGTTGGAAACTGTAACAGACAAATACTACAAGATGCTGTGAAACAAAGGCTGAAATGCAAGTAAAATGTTCTGTATGCACCGATAGCCATATTAAAAATGTATTTATTATGAAACCTCACTAGCTGAACTGAAAGCATTCACAGGTCTGCTCACCTTACAGGGATACCTCATGGCAATTGCAGGGATGTAAAAGACTTACAGAAAAGCAACGGATCAAACTATGCCATGGAAATTTATGCACTTGTAGATGCAGAGACTTATGCTTTCAATTTTGACAGACCCCTATTTGGAAACTGGCTTCCCAGTTTCCAACTGATGTTACGTTTACTAACAGACCACAAGTTGACCAGCACAGAAACAAAGCAGAAACTCCAAATGAAATGTTGCAATTTCAAAGCAGAGAATTGTATAATACAATCTTTGGAGTTGAGAAAGATTTACATTGGTCTCATTTATGGCAAAGAAAAACGGACTGGCCCTGCTGATGTTGACATTGCATCATGACAGAAATATTGATAGGGAAACTTCTACAAAGCAGAGGGCTGAGATGGAAACTTTCTACTACAAAATCAATGGTGGAATCAGTGCTATCCATGAGTTATGCAGGAACTATGATGTCATTCAAAACAATGAAGCATTTGTCAACTGTTGTGTTTTACTCAATCCTAAACATGTGTGGCATAGTTTGATAGTTTACAAAGAAAATAGCAAATGCAAAATATCACATAGAAATGTTCTTAGACAACTAGGGCTGGAACTCAACAGATCATTTACAGCAGAGGAAAAACAAAACGCTTCAGCTCTGGGAAATATGCAAAAGAATGGTGGAACACACTGGTCCAGTTAGAGGTGAACAGGCAGCTACAGCATTACAGAAACCTACAGTGACAGCAGTATGTGCCCTATAAGAAAGGACAGGAAGGGCTAGGGATTTAGCTCAGTGGTTCCAGCACTTGCCTAGCAAGTGCAAGGTTCCTGGTTCGATCTGGTAAGTACATACAACAATACTGAGCATGGTGACTCATGCCCACCATTAATCAGTACCACATACCACAACACTGGGTGTGGTAGCTCATGCCTGTAACCCCAGCACTCAGGAGGCAGAGGCAGGAGGATTGCTGAGTTTGAGGCTTGCCTGAGCTACACAGTGAGCTGAAGGCCAGCCTGAACTACAAAGCAAGACCCTGTTTCAATCAACCAATCAATAAATAAAATTTTTAAAAGGACAAGAAAACAAAACATACATGCTATCAGTGTTAACAATATTTGTGTATGGAACATGCAGTATCCAAGTGTGAAGCCTGCTTTGGATGTGACAGTTAAAAGAATGAGTGTTTCTGCGGTAAACTTTTGTTTGTATTTACATTGTGATTCACATAGGTTTTTATTTCTGACGTTATCTCTTAGAATTTGTAATCAAGTAGACAGCAGATGTGAAAATGTCGATGTCTAATTCTAAGCACTCATTACATATTTGATATTTTATTTTATTGGTGTCTTATTTCACTGCTAAATGCATGTTGTACAACATAGTAGGAAGCTCCTGAAAAAAGCAGGAAGAGAAGAGAGGTGACAAGGACAGCCTGCCACATAGGAAAGGAGAGCTAAGCACATGTGCTGTCAGTGTGAGACATGAGCATGAAACATGGAAATGTCATGCATGAAGATGGCCTTGGTTGTGACAATTGGAGCAAAGTTTATTTTTATCATGGAACTTCACTGGTATTTTCACTGTAGTTCATATAGGAGTTTATTTCTGATATTATTTTTAGGTTTTGTAACCAAGTACACAACTGATGTGAAAATACTGATATGTCAATTCTAAATACATAGTGACAATAGTTTATTTTATTAATATTTATGTTCCTGTTAACTGCACAGTGTATAATATAATCAGAAACACCTGACAAAACAGCAAGACTAATAAGCTGTCAAGTATGTCCTAAAAAAAGGCCAGGAAATCAAAACACGTGTGCTGTCAGTGTATGTGATACACATCTATGGAATATGCTATGTTATGTGTGCAGACTGCCTTAGTGTGGTAACTGAACTAAAGACTAGTTTTTTGTAAATTTCTATTGGTATTTTCATTGTAGCTCATGTAAGAATTTATTTGTGTTTTTCTTATTTAGACTTTGTACACCAAAAAATAGTCAATGTTGAAAATTTTTATGCTTTTTTAAATGAACACTTGATATATATTAAAAATTCAACTTTTAATTTTTGTGTTTTCCTCCTTAGTACTTATTTAATATAATAAAACTTATAAAATTAAAATAATTAATCAATGGAAATACTCTAAAGAATAAATGTCAGTCTAATCGTCCCTCATTTATGTACCTCTACAACAAAGTTAGTGCTTTGCTCCGTGGTACAGCAAGATGGAAGTCACAAGAAGCAAAGTAGTGCTCTTGGAGAGGAATCAAAAGAAACAGACCCTGGCATTGTTATGTCTGCAATGCCAAACAGAAGAAAGAGAGAATAAACATAAGTTAAGTCATGTACTGTCAAGAGGCTATAATCAAATTATTTTGGCCCAAAACATAGGAATATGCTTCTAACAATAGGTAAAAAGATCATCTGAGCTGTTTCCTTGGCTGCATACATGAGTACTTCCTTCACTCTCTCACAAATAAGGGGTTTATTATTCTGAAACTGAATAATGAAGTTCTATATAATCTCCATGGAATATGCTCTATAATGAGCTTCAACTTTGTATAACCTGGATTGTAATAACTGTCGATTTTTCCAGTATTTGTTGGGCACTAATGTTCTTCCTGGGAGATTATAAACAGAAATAATAGGATAATAAAATTATAGACCTAGAAGACCTTGGAGATAGGATGTTAGCCGTATTTATGGGAAAGGATTGCCTGAGAAGTCAGATATTCTTTGTCTTCCTTTGCAAGCACTGTGTCTGTGTGAACCCAGATTCTGAGGCTCTACAGTAAGCAATCCATTTCCTTTCACAAGTGGACTTACAGTATGAACAAAAAATACAGCCTGCTATTTCAAGCTTCTGAGATTTAGGATTTAAGATTCAGCATGATCCAATCTAAAAGCAAAGAGAGAGTCAAACAAAAGGAAATGTCTCTTAGTTCCGAGAAACATGGCTTGCATGTTAGGGATAATGTCAGTTTCCAGATTTCCTACATACTTATAAGGTTCTTTGTTACAGTGTATAATTATATGTATATTGTATAATATTATAACGATTATATGACATGTATAATTTTCTTATTCTAAATATCCTAAGGGTTTGTAAAATCATTGCTGATTCTCCAGCCAAATGATGACTCACAACAGAAGGATCAGAAGGGAGAAAGGAGTAAAGTTCAACCCCTGCCCAGCGAAAGTGTCTGGATGCCCAATGCAGAGAGGACCAGTGTCAGGACAAGGCCCCACATATTCTCATTCAGACTTTGCTCTTGGCTTCTCACACTCCGCATTTCAACTCATATCCTAGTGGCAAAGTCATTGCATCTGTAGTGACATCTGATGGACCTTAGCAAGCTACTCAGCTCACCTGGCTGTGTGTGCATGTTGGCACACATGTGCATGTCTGTGGGCTCACATGCATACTCAAATACTCAGAGATATTTGCTAGACATAGAAAATAATACCACATCCTTTTCTCCATAAAGATACTGCCTTCCCTCTAAATGATCCAGCTTCCACCAGTGACATTAACATAGATCTAATATTCAATTTGGGCTCCTATTAGACTTAGGGCCTTGCTTATAACTAGGAAGAGTGCCACAAACCAGAATATCATCTCACATCAGGGGCCAGTGTCATGGAAAACACTGAAGGATGATGGTAAAGGCCTTCCTGTGTCCATAACTTCAATCTACTCTTCCCCCTAAAGAGTACACACAGTTTACAATGCAAGTTGAATAAAACTGAAAATTTCAAAATTTCCCCGCTAAGTATATACATGAAAGAATTAAAAAGAATCATACCACAACAATATATGTGCACCCATGTTTATAGCAGCTCAGCTTGAGAGTGCTAAATCTTGGAAATAGCCCAAATCCCCATCAACAGGGGACTGGATAAAGAAGATGTGGTTTTTCTATAGAATGGAATATTATTCAGCCATAAAGAATGATGTATTTCAGTCATTTATATTCAAATGGATATAACTTGAGGACATAATCATAACTAAAATAAACAGAACAAAGATGTATAAATATTATGGTGAAATCCAGATCTGGCTGAGCCAATGGCACCATACATTAGTCCCCTAGATCCTGAGAGAGCTGCTGGCCCTCGGTAGACTAAGTTGAGACCAAAGCAAGCATTGTTGAGCTAATGGGCACACCATGGCAGAAGATTGCCTGGTCCTCCCCACCTGGGCCCCTCCTCTGACAACCACAGGCCAAGCCCCAATAGCCACTGCAAACCCCTCCCACCGCTTGTGCTATATAATGCCCTGCACTGCATTCATTAAACAGAAGCTTCCAAAAAGCTCCCCAGAGTCTGGTGTGCATGTGACTCTGTGCCTCACCCTCCCATGTGCAGCCCCAAGATGACAACAACTGGCACCCAAACATGGGGTCCTCGGGTAATCCTTTGCCTCACTCTCAGGTGAGTACCCCCACCTTTGTGGGAAATTCCTGCTCCCTGTGGTTCAGCAGGTTGCTTCCTCTGCTCTCCAATGAGTGCCCCCGCTTTGTGGGGACCCCCTCCCCACAGCTCAGCAGGCCGCTTCCCCCCTGCAGCTCAGCAGGCCACTTCTTTACCGTGTTGGGCCCCTTCCACCTCCGTTCCACCAACCTCACCTCTGAGAGTATGGCAAATATCCTCTACTCCTCTCTGCAACCCCAAAATGGTACCTGAGCCCCTTCTCTTCTGGCAAACACAGAGGCACAACCGCAAGATGGTGCTGGTGCCTCTTCCCCTCCAGCTGATATCCAGCCACCACCACCACCCCCCCGCCATGGATCACTGGCCCCTCCTTCTACTTTACCCCTTAAATCACCCCACCTCTATCCTCAATCTCCATGTTCTGCACCACACTCTTCTGATGTTCTTCCCACACTGTGGCGGCCTCCTGTGTGTGGACCACCATCTTACTTACTTTCCCCCTACTGTGTTACCCCCACCCTACTGTCCCACTCCTTTACCAACCCCTTTATCCAGCCGCTATAACCCCCAATCCCTTCACTTCAACCCCACCACCACCACCTTGACTCCAATGAGGACGATCCTCATCTTCTCTAGCACTTTTATCCACCCTCAGCAGCAACCCCCAGGCCCTGAAGCTCCTCCAGTGGTCATTGGTGAGCCCCCTAATGCTCCACCACAGGTTGTATCCCCTAAGGCCTAGAAGGACCTTCATTAGGTGATCACAGAACACACCCCTCAAAGACCCTTTGCCCTCCAGCTCCTAGATAACTTCTCCTCAAATGTCAACTGCCATAAGGATGGCTAGATCTTGCTCTTGCCTGCAAAAGCCCTGGAGAGTATTTATCCCTTAAGGCCATGTGTTTTGAAGAATGTGACCAATGGGCAGCCTACAACTTGGCAGCTAACAAGCCCATCCCCATCACAGCCGAGGCGCTTAAAGGAATTGGCAGATTTGCCCTGGTAATACAACAAGCTGTATAATGGCCCCCTCATTTTGATCAAGTCTGGGGACGTGTGCTCAAAGCCTGGCAAAAAATGCCTATTCACCAAGGCTTAGTGCCCCTTCCTGCTTAGTTCAAAAACCAAATGAAACTTTCCCAGATTTTTGTCAGAGAGCCATCCAGGCAGTAACCCCTAAGGTCTCCCACGATGAGGCTAGACATTCTATGACCAAGGAGCTTCTCTTCAAGTACTGCCCTGAGATTTATCAAAGAGCCATTGCCCCGATCCACCATCTTGTGCCCCCACTACCCAGGCCCCAGTGCCTGCCCAAAACCAAGACTCCCAGCCTATCTGGCCCAATACTTTGTGCCCTCAGTGCCAGCAAGGTTATCATTGGAGATGCAAATGTCACTCCAAGTACCACAAGAACGGTACACTCCTCTGTCCTTCGCAAACTCCTCAGCAGCCTTCTTCCACAACTGCTTCTGTGCCTTTAAACTAAATGCAGGGCACCCTCCAGCCACACCGTCAAGGAGGAAACCCCTCCACCAGGCTCTTTTCACCTCTCCCACTATTCTATGGATAACACACATAGATGTCTTAAAACCTCGCCTGACCCTTTTCTACACAGGTAAAAAATTCAACATGTTAACTGATACGAGACAGATAAACCATCCTGAGCAGAGAGGAAATCCCCCTGACTGGCCCATCACCCACAGATCCCCCGTCAGAGGGGTAGGTGGCACCAGTTCTTTGTGGACTATGACTCACCGTATACCTTGGCAACACCCAGACAGTCATAAAGGCAAATTCTGCCCCATAATGCTAGAGGACATGTCTAATAACCTTCTGCAGCATGATCTTTTAGACAAAATGGGAGCAGTTATTACCATGGACAATCTGGCATCTTATGGAGATCTCGTGGATGAGCACCCACACCCCCACACCCCAATCCTAACGGCTGCCGCTCTCCCCATACCTTTCCCTCGCATAAAGCTCCAATGGAAATCCAAGCCTCCCATCTGGGTTGAGCAGTGGCCTCTCACCTCCACAAAGTTGACTACTCTCCACAATTTAGTACAATAGCAACTTCATCTCTAACACACTGAGCCTTCTGTGAGCACATGGAACATGCCCGTGTCTGTTATTAAAAAAAAATGCTTGGGAACATTCCAGTTCCTACATAATTTGCAGGCTATTGATAACATCGTGGAGCCCTTGGGGGTACCACAGCTAGGACTCCCCCTGGTGTAGGCCTTGCCCACCAATCAGTCCATGATTGTTATCAATTTTAAAGATTGCTTTTTCTCTGTCCAGTTACACCCTGATGATTGCCCTCTATTTGCTTTCTCAGTCCTCCTGTCAATAGTTCCTGTCCTATGCTACACTTTCAATGGAAAGTTCCCCGAAGGCATGAAAAACAGCCCAGCCATATGCCAAACCACAGTCCTTACAGCAATCTCATCACTTGCTGTTCTCCCCTCATATACCCTTTACTCTCACATGGATGACCTCTTGCTGGTGGGTCCCTCCCCTAAGACCTTGTACACCTTTTTTTTGAGTCACCTGAAGGCGAAAGGGTTCCAAGTTAATGAAAACAAAATCCAACACATTCCCCCTATTACCTTTCTTGGAGTGCAGATTGACTTCTCCCAAACTAAATGTCTTACCCCCAACTAACACTTCCTGACCAAATCCCACTAGCTGAGCTCCAATGGGTGTTGGTCAATTAAATTGGGCACATCAGTGGCTTAACATCCTAACTGCCTACCATGCTCCCTTGTTTGATCTGCTCAAGGGAAACCTTGATCCCTCCTCCCTCCACAAGTTTACTCCTGGGCAAGGCTCACTCTTCAACAAATTAACCTCATTATGCCACACCCTGCTTTGTAGATATGACCGGACCCTGTCTTTGGTTGGCTTAATCCTCCTCCATCCCCCTCAGGCCCCAATGGCATGTTTGTGGCGATCCAGTGGACCCCTCAAATGGATTCACTGGGCACACAGCATGTTCCAATGCTGAGTCCAAATTCCCCTGCTCTTGCTCAGAGTCTCATAACTAGGCTCCGCAATTGGGTCCTTCAAACCACTGGAAAAGACCTAGACACACTTATCCTGCCTGTACCCTCTCAAACCCTAGACACTTTCCTCACCTTTGATGAGGGGCTGGCCACTGCCCTGCTGTCCTTTTGGGGCACCATTACCTCAACTACCCTCAACACCCTATCATCCAACTACTCCACCCCTTACCCTTCCGGCTAGTCAACCCTGTTGTCACTACCCCTATCCCAGGGGCCACTACTGCCTTCACAGATGGGAGCTACTACAAATATGGGGTCGCCCTCTATGGGCCAGATTCCAAGGCCAACATGCCATTAAAGGTCCAGGTCAAAGAGTCACCTGTGGAATTCCCCGCAGCTCAAAGAACTAGTGGCCATCATTCTAGCTCTGCAAAACATGTCGGGCCTCCTTATCCTGTTTGTTGACAGCAAATACATTCCTGACTTACTACGTGGATTACCCTTTACAATTCTCCACCCACTTCATCCCAAAAGGCCCCCTAATATGCCAAGGGGTAAACCCCAAGGCCTCAAGGCTAATTCCCTCTGGCAGATGGATGTAACCCATGAAACTTCATCTGGCTGTTTCAAATATATCCATGTCACAGTAGACTCTTATTCAGGGTTTTTCTGCACCATGGCCCAGACCGAAGAAAAAGCCTGTCAGGTTATCACCCAACTTTTACACTGCTTTTGCACAATGAAGATCCCTTTCAGGATCAAGATAAATAATGGCCCAGCCTATGCCTCTACAATCTTTCAAAACTTCCTCCAGCACCACCATATCTCCCATGTCATAGGCATGCTCCATAATCCCCAAGGACATGCAATTATAGAAAACACCATTCATACTCTCAAAACCATGCTCAAAGAGTAATTTTGTGACTTTCCCTTACAGGCCCCTTGAGATCATCTCTATCTAGCTCTTGTCAGGCTTAATATCCTCACCCTTGATGATTATTCCATTACTCCAGCCTTCACCATTGGAATTCCTTCCAGTTCCAGCCTCAGGCATCATTAGTCCTCTGGCATGACCTATTAGATCTACAGTGGAAGGGGCCTGACCCCCTGCTAACCCTAGGGTGAGGATATGCTTATGTCTTTCCACAAAATAAAGAACACCCCTGGTGACTCCCTACAAAAGATGTCAAGCCCTACACTGCCACCTGATCCACTAATTGGCCAAAATGAGGAGGCTCTTGCTTCAGGAATAGCCCAAAAATGTTGATAATGCCCAGCATTAAAATGCCCCAATAAGACCAGCTGGAGAGATATAAAGGACCTCTATGGCCAAGCTTGGGCTTTGGCCTCTCTTGGCACCCCAGGCACCCCCCCCCCCAGCCCATACCAGGGACAATGCTTGTGGTCCTTCTGTGTGTGTGCTCACCACCAACTCCCTGGCTGAAGCGGAATAAGTATGAGCCCTAAATCCCAGAACCCTCTTCTAGTCACAATCCACTGGAATTCCTCCCTTCCTCACCCCTTTGGCAATGACTCCCCCATTTACCCTGTAGTCATCAATGTCATCCACCCCCAAGTCTCATGGAATACTTTTGTCTCTCCGTCTGCTTTTCTACATCAACTCCAACTGACTCTTCTTCCACCCTAGCAACCTAAAGACTGACACCACTGACCCATCTTCCTTGTTCCTGGGGGTCAGTGCTTCCTTCTCTGGGATCTCCTACTTGTGTGGTGACTCATATTATGTGTCCAATAACCCCAACTCAACAATTTTGCCTTTCAGTGTCTGTGTGCCCACCCCTTACCAATGACAGGTTGGGCAGCAACCCGCTGTTTAACCTTATGCTTTACTAACACAGAAAATGTGATTTAGGGGCCTCAGCCATCATCACCATCATTGTATCTGTATTTACTATAGTCTCTGCAGCTGCCACTGCTTCAATCACCTTGCACAACCAGAGCGGCACTGCTACCGCCATTAATCAACTCACTCAAAATACTACACATGCCTTTTGACAAACCTCAGCTCTCTTCCATGGTACTCTTGCTGCCACTGTCAACCTACAGTCCCAAATGGACTTAGTCCTTCAATGTGGTTGCCTTTAATAATGTCTGGGGCTCCATTTGGGAGGAGTTCACAATGGGCTGGTCCAAGTTAAATTCATGGACTCATGGGCCAATTTTAAGGCCACCCTATCTAACCAAACCCATAGAAACATCATACGGCTGGCAGAGGCCATTAAGTCTAAACAGAGAGGAGGAAATGATGGTGAAGTCTAGGTCTGGCTAAGCCAACTGCACTACACACCAGTCTCTTAGGTCCTGAGAGAGCCCTTGGCCCTCAGAAGACTAAGTTGAGACCAAAGTGAGCTTTGTTTGAGCTAATGGGCATGCCACAACCAGAGATTGCCTGGTCTTCCCCAATAGTGGGCCCTTCTCTAACAACCATAGACTAATCCACAATAGCAACTGCAAACCCCTCCCACCACTTGTGCTATATAACACCCTATACTGCATTCATTAAATGGAAGTTTCCAGAAACCTCCCCAGAGTCTAGTGTGCTTACATGTCTCTGAGCCTCACCCTCCTGTGTGCAGCCCTCTGATAACAACATAAGTATTATATCTTTTTTGTCGTATGAAAAACTATAGGTGTAAATGAATGTCAAAATGTATAACAGGTAATGTGAAATAGGAAGAAAATATGCAAAAAGAAAAGGGAAAGAGCTAGTAGAGGAAAGAAAAAACTTGACAGTAACAAAAAAGGAAACAAAGTTTATGCACACGGAGGTAAGGGCTTTATAGAGGGCAGGGGAGAGGAAAAATGAGAATCAAGATTGTGTCAAACACAGGTACAAGTTCTCAATGTTAAATGTGATCATATTGTATATATAAAATGTAGCAACAAAATCAATTAAAAAAAGAAAATTTCAAAATTGAATGTCTTAAATATGGGTATCAAAGCACTAGCTGGCCAACAGAAACAAAAGTTGAGAGTCACCTCCTAGTGGCTCTAATTCTATAAATCTTTATTCCCATTATTATTTCTTTTATGTAGGGTTGACCTGTACAGAAGGATTCTGGAAGGTTTATGTTGAGAGGTGCGCTGGTTTCTTTTGTGTATGAGCCCAGTGAGATAGAGTGAGATGTCCACTCCCTCAGGGTACAGTGCCCACAGGGTTTAGGAGAAATTCCAGTACCAGGACAGCTACTGACTGCTTTGTACAGAAGAAGACCGGCCTGAAGCTAGATCTTGACCAAGATGAACTCGCCCTTTTCTTTCCATCCTTCTCACTAGCACTGCTGTCGTCATCCTTCCTTTATGTGCCTGTTTACTCTGAACACCCTTGGAGAGGCTATTTTGGGAGCTTCGTTTACATAGAAATTATTTTGTTTAGGCTCCACCTTGGGTTCAGGGCATCTGGGCCCTGTTAAAGTTGATTGAATTTGAGAGAAAAGTCAGACAAGAAGACAGACAAGCATAAAAAGATAGTCATAGAAACCGCCTCAGACCTACCACTCTTCTTGTGCATGTGTCTCACTGCCTTTTCCTGTCCCTCTGTAGTTAGAATGCTGATCACCCCTAGAATTATTCTGCAAGCAGAATTAGAAAAACCTCTATGAATGTTGGAAATGAACCTCAAACATTTATGCCCCATGGGGGAAACAGCAGAGTGAAGAGATGATCAACACACTGAGCAAAAGTCTGCAGTGAGGTTTTTGAAGCACTCAAAGCCACCAGGCTACCAGCCAGTATGACTGGTGGAAAATCTAGAAAACTATACATGAAGAATAAATGAGAAGGAAATATTGAAAATAGAGAGTGAACAATCCTGACCTAACATATAGAGTAACCTGAACATGTGCTAAAGTGTCTTTTGATGTGTAGAGTTTAATGTACTATACTGCACAGTTTATTATACATTCTAGGAAATTTACAACATATGGAACTATTCTAAATAATATTTAACTTTTAATTAAATTCTTTCAACAAAAATGGACTAAATATAATTTACTGAATAGCCACTTCTTCAGAACATTAGTGATATATATATGTAACTTACACAAAGTACTTGTCAACATTTTTATACACTGGCATCCAGAGGCTGCAGTGATATCAGGGAATCACATGGAAATCAAAGGCCTAAATACATTGAAAGGTCTACATTCACTGTTTTCATTTCATGCCCAGAGATGGTGGTTGACTTAACATGTACAGCTATGAGACCCTCTCAATTTTATTCATATGTATCACTCCATATTTACAGAATACCCACTGCACTGTAATTGTAGCAATAATAAAATATCTGAAACATTCTGTTTTTCCCATTTCCTCCCTTCTTCTGAGGATGGTTTATAAACTCTCCTTGAAACCCACTCATGTTTTGTGATTGAGCTGTCTGGCACCTCATCCTGTGGATTTCCTTGTCTCTCACCTCATGAAGAAGCAAGAGGTACCTACTCATTAGCAAGATTATACCCTGCAAATCCCAAGAAGAGAAGTCTCCTGGGTCCCCTTAAATGAGACAAGTGTCAACTGTTTTATCATTTTCTAAAGTCCCCTTCCCTTTGCCAGATAAAAAAAATAGTAATAATGTACAGAAATTTCTTTGACCCTTATGACATGTGTATGCTGTGCCAAAGGTACTGCTCTTTGGATGTGTCCCCCAAGGTTCAAGGGCTGGAAAGTTAATTTCCAAGGGGATGGTGTGGAGAGGAAGCAGCTTTAACACTCGGTGAGGTGCTGAGGGCTCAGTCTCTGAAGATGAAGGCCTCTCCTCAGGGCACCTAGCAGATGAATACAGCCCGCTGTCTTTCCTTAGGTGCTTCCTCTTGCCTTTCCACATTCTGCCACAGCATGGTGGCCCGGGAAGCCTTCCTCTGAAGTAGACACATTGATCTTGGACTTCTCTAGCACTGTAAGAAAAAACCTCTGGCTTCTATAAATTACCCAATCTTTGACACTGTTAGAATTAATTGTTTCCAGACTATTGAATGTGAATAATATTGTTTCTAATAAGACTTGCATTCTAAATCAAGAAAGGGAAAAATAGGGAGCATGTATATTAAAATAGAAAATTTTAATATATTATGAAATATCATATGACAGATCTTAAAATGTTTAAGTCGTTTCCTATGCCACTTTTTCAACTAAAGAAAAAAGCATCCATTTCTTCATCAGTACCTTTTTATTTAATATTCCACCCAAATAGGGAGAAAAATAGCATTTGTAGAGTAGAGGCTAGGACATCTCTTACTCCATACCTGGGCTCGCAGCTCTCTCACGGACTGTTTGGGCTCTGGGTCATTAGTCTGGTGCCAGTCCGTGTATTTTGGCCCATTCTCTGGCTGCCGCTCAGTTCCTGCTCATACATATGCAGAGGACCGAATTCAATATCAGGGTGGACAATTTATGAGCTCTTATATTTGTGCACCACCCACATACAATTAAACCTGCAGAGAAGCGCTGGATATTTTCTGCTGCAAAGTGAAAATCCCCTTCGCCGCCACACCTCACTTTTTCCAGGTTACCTTTTCCAAGGCTGGAGCACTCACAGCCTGAAACCAGGAAGGAGAAGGCATTTTTCAGAACCTGAAACATTCCTTTGATTTCAGCTCTACTATGAGGAAGATTTTTCCCTTCTGAGTCTTTTTTACCTTGTATCACAGTTTATACAAAATACAAAAAGCTGAAAAACCTTCATCACCCAGCCATGAGAAGGCATGGCTGGGCATCAGCATGCACATTTTAAAATTTGACCAAGAGCTGAAAAACAAAAACAAAAAACAAACCAAAACAAAAAAATGCTGTAAAAGGAAACTGCCATAGCAGAGACCTATGGGGACAGGGGGTGACTTTATTTATTTATTTATTTGGGTTTTTGCTTTTTTTTTTTTTTTTTTTTTTGCAGTGCCAGGGATCAAACTCAGGCCTTTGTGAGTCCAAGGTTGGCACAGTACCACTAGAGCTGAATCCCCAGCCCCTGCAACTTTGCTTTTGACTTCTAGCCTGTTGTTCTGGGTTTATTCCAACTTCCATCCCAATAATTGATCTGTTGACATAGCACTTCCTATCAGTGGGACTCTGGGCGACTGAGGAGGAGGCACTAAGTGCCAGGGTGATGGTTGGGCATCAAGAAAGGTGAGGAAGAGAGCTAAATTAAGGTTAGAAAAGTAAGAGAGGGCCGGAGGATTAGCTCAGTGGTTCCGGCGCCTGCCTCACAAGCTCAAGGTCCTGAGTTCGATCCCCGGTAACCACATATAATGCTGGACGTGGAGACACGCCCACCAACAGTCAACACCGCATACCACAATGCCAGACATGGTGGCTCACGCCTGTAATCCCAGCACTCGGGAGGCAGAGACGGGAGGATTGCTGAGTTCGCGGCGGCTTGCCTGGGCACCATAGTGAGCTCAGGGCCAGCCTGAACTACAAAGCGAGACCCTGTCTCAAAAAAAAAAAAAAAAGTAAGAGAATAGAACCAGTTGAAAGGATAAAGGGAATCTAGACTGAGACTTAAAGAAGAGGAATCCTGTTGTGCAGAGATCAGCAACAGCTGAGAAGGTTAAAAAGCTGAGTCTGTCAGGAGAACCCTCCTCAAAAAGATATCCAGGGAAGGAAAGTGAGACACGTGGGAATTTTTAAACTCTTCTAGGACAGCTCCTGCAGCTGTTGTGCTGTACAGCAATAAGTACTCTGATTACTTTGGACATTTCACCTGAGAGAAATTTAGCAAAATGGGGTGAGCTACTCAAAAGCTTCATGCTAGTCTTGGGAAGAGATGGGCCAGAGTGCCAAAGACCACCATCACACTTCTGGATTAAACCATAGTGAGCCAGCTATAATGCTTTATGATTATAATTTACCTATATCTTTGAATTCTTCCAAACTTCCTCTTTATTCACTTAATAATTATTCATTGAGCTTCTACCACATTGTTCACAGTATCGCAGAGAAGTGACCAAATGTGGCCCCAGCATGCAAGAGCTTATCCATGATGATCATACACCCCACAGCAGCGGAGTCTCTGTTTTGATCAGTCCCATATTTTCAAAGCATACAACGACGTCTGGCACATAGTATTTGCTCTATAGATTTTCGCTGAATGAGAAAGGAGCATGCTGGGATCCTACAGAACCTGGCTCTGCTTGCTGTGGTGCAAACAGTGGGCAGGGTGTCCAGTTGGCACAGGGGCAGGGGAGAAGCTAAAATTTCCAAATCTGAAAGAGAAAGAAATTTGTATCTCCTTCTACAATGATGGTCATGGAAGTAACCAGAACCCAAAGAGAAGAAACTGATTTGTATCTGTCCTTCTCCTCACATACACACAGAGGCCCTGAGATGGTAGAGGAATAGGTTTCTACCCTATATGGAAAACAGCAAGTCCTTCAGTGTCTCTCTAGCTGGAAGCCTGTCAAGAAAGGGATAGTTTGCTCCAGTGGTGACTGATGAGTTTCATGAAGCTATTTGTAAAGGAGATAAAATGAAAGGAAACCAGCAGAGGTTGGTGGTAGGAGATTTTGACTTAAGACCAAAGACGTAAGAGAGCAATGGTTATCAAGGCCTAAAGGATGGTAGGCATGGAACAGGCCTGCCCAGCTGGACCCGAGGCCCTGGAAGACAAAGCAGCTACTGCCACCCTGAGGCCCAGGTAGGAGGGAGCCAGGAAATGCACAGCCTATGCTCTCTCTGTGCCAGGATTCTGACATTTGCCATGACAGATACATGTCACTGGGCATGGGACTCTGCTGAGAATAAGTCACTGGAATTAACCTCTCACTACAGGACCAGTTAGTACAGTCACTAGTTTTGTTCCTAACATTGACTTTTCCCCCTTTGTCTGGTTGAAAAACACATGTTCCCAATATATATAAAAAAAAAAAACATGGTTATAACCAGCATCAGGAAAGTGCCATAAATCTATTCACTCATTTGCCCCCATAGCATGCAGGCTAACATCAGTGTTTGGAGCAACCAAACAGAAAGAAGAAGAGAGGGAAAATGACAGTCATACAGCTCCTTGCTTTATTGGGCCAGGATAATAGCAACATCTTCTTCCTTCTATTCCCCATTCTAGGCTCCCTTTATTTTCTGCAAGCAAATAATGGATAATGTCTTTACTTGGTTCTGTGACTCAAACTTTCGTACACAAAGCCTGAACCTGTGACTGACTTGTATTGATCGGGATGCTATTGTTTACAGTCCTTGTTGTCCCACGGAGAGCAGCGATCCATTTTCTCCTTTATGAGCAAGTTCAGTCACGCAGTTAACACAATCCCCGCATCTGTACCTGTGGAGAAGCCAGTTAGCATCAACCTCCAGTTGAATGGATCTTTCCCTTGCATTCATTCTCTACAGGGCACTGGAGCCTCGAAAACCATAATTCCAAAGTTGTAGAGACAGAAAGCCACAATTATTGAAGGGAGTCATTACACATACAAATAAGGACTTCTTTTACCTCTGCATCTTGATTCTCAGGCCCACAGATTCTAATTATTAGAGTGATAGCACTGTGATCTTACCTCTGGCTTGGGGCACATATCCTAACCTCGGTGCTCATGGTGCTCCTGTAATGGCAACTTTAGTTTATTCCACAGTTAGATGAATGACAGGTCAGTGAAATTAGTGGATGGACTGTCATTCTGTAATGGCCACTTAGTTATATAAGCTGGCGTGTGTGTGTGTGTGTGTGTGTGTGTGTGTGTGTGTTGGGGAGATACAGTTTAGGAATTGTGGTGCTGTCCAAAGAACTGGGGCAGAGAAGAAAACACCTGTTTAAAGGGCATTTTTCTGAGGGAACTTGGATGCCGCTGGCACAATGAAAGGGAAAGAGCAGATGGTTTTGCGACAGAATGAGTTGCACTGATTCCCAACATCAGCCTCTGCTGTTGACAGACTGGGTGTTGAACAGGGCAGTAACCAGATCAGTCTTGCTGTGGGGTATCACACTGCCCACCCTCTATCCCTGGCAATTTTATACAAGTAGCCTGCTAAATCAGCCCTCAGCTGGCTAGAAACTGACAGCTACAGGGCAAATTAAGCTTATCTGCTATATTTTCAAGAGCCTCTCATAGTGATATGCTTAAGTATTTATGAGGTAAAAAGCTTCTTCTGGGTTCATGACAAGAAATCGCTCCTTGTCTATTTCTTTCATTACTGAGCATTATCTCATTCTTTTAGAGCCCTTGACAAACTGCTTATGGTTTTAGCTGCTACCTATGTAGATACAAACATGAAACCTTCTTCAGGTGGCCTAGGTGAACAACTGAATCCTTCTAAGGAATAATTTCCCTTCCCCATGGTCTCTGAGGACCACCTTCCCTGTGACCGTGGTGCCAGGTCTGTACACTTCTGCCTTGCCCTTGACTGTCATAAGGCTGACTCACAAATCAGGCCCCACTTGCTGCCTCTTCCCCAGTCCTGTGATTATAAGAAATCCTGCAGAAGGCTACAGAACTGAATTCAGATAGAGGAGGCAGCATTCCAGGAGTAGGTGTTGAAGAAGGGTGCTGCTTGCTCTTGCTTGACTCCATCTTTATATGCCATTCCAATTTAATAGAAAGTGTCGCACTGATTCTATGAATGGTGGTGTTACAACACCCCATTAGTTATGAGCTGGTTGCATCTCTGGTTGCATATGTGCTTGAGTTTTTCCAAATCCATGAAGAGCTGTGTCCTCTGGAACCTGTGGATATGTTCTTATTTGAAAAAAGCATTTCTTGAAGTCACCTTTGAGTTAAGGAGTCTGATAAGAGAACACCTGGATTACAAACTCTGCACTAAATCCACAAATAAATGTCTTCATCAGAAACCAAAGACAGAATACACAGAGGAGTTACAGAGAGGAAGGCCATATGGAGATGAAGCACAGACTAGAATTATGCATTTTCAACATAGGACAGCTTAAACCAACAGTGATCAAGGAGGCAAAAGACATTTTTCTGGAGTCTTCAGATGGAGGGTGGCTGAGCTGACCTCTTCTTTCTGCTTCTAGACCCTGAAAAGATGAGACGATGTATTTCTGACATTATACCGTTTCTGTCCATTTGTTGTTGTAGCCACAGGAAACTAACATGGCCAGGCATGTAGTTCTACTAGGTCCCAAGGCAACCCTTACTTAAGGGATAATACCAATTTATGGGAAAAATCATGGGTGTGCTTCAAAGCACCAGGGGTCTGCACTATGCTTCTCCTCCGAGAACTCAGCAAAGATAGCCAGTGAAGGCTTTTTGCCCCCAGAAAGATACAGAAGGAACAGATGTTTCTTCCCACCAGTGTGTTCATCATTGAATAATCTTTCATCATATGAGCCCCAAAGCTGTAAGAGATGAGACACTTTTTAAAAGCTACCTGGACTAGGTATATTTTCCCTGCAACTACAAAGACTTAAAAAAAAAAAAAGTTTCCAAATGCTTCCAAAGAGACTCTTTGATTTTCACCTATGCCCCAAGTCAAGTGCTCAAGGATAACAGTTTGTCCTCTTCTCTCTCCACACTCTAGAATTTCATAACTGCCCATTCCATAGCATGATCTGTGTAATCTAAGTCACCCAACAGAATGACCAAGGCCAGTGCCACAAGATCTCCCAGCGCCCCATCCATCAGCTGCAACACCTCTTACAACAGCTGTTGACAGTATGAGTACTTGTTATTCCACCACATTCTGTGTTGTCCATTTCACCCTGCCCTCATCAAACATATGAGCAATATAACCACAGAATCAGATTCTGAGGGCCTTTTTTGGAAGAGAACCTGGGTTCGTTTGCTCGGTTGGTCAGGTTCTCAGCAGCAGGAGCTTAAGGAAAGGATGTTTATAATAGTGTGGGCAAAGTTGCATTAAACCAACATGAAATGGTAATGCCCCTGGACTTGTAAGAGCAGAGCTCTGCTCCCATCCCAGGGGACTTAGGGAGGACTGAGGTCTACAAGAAAGCCATCCAGCAAGAGCTGTAGGTTTGGGTACAGGAATTCAGCCAACAGAAAGAACCCGAAAATGGAGTGCCCTGATATTTCTTCTCTCAAACCTCCCCTCCTCCTGCTGGTGCCTCCCATGGTACAAACCCAATCCAAAGCTGAGGAGGAGAGAGCTATCCAGCTGCTGAGCCCAGAGAGGTCAACACAAGGTGACATGAAGAAGCACAGGTGGAAGACCAAGACAGAAACACAGATTTCAGCAACATATTTATATAGATCAGCTTTGGGAGCCAAAGGAACACCTTATAGCAAGGTCAATAAATCAGTCCTCTGGTCCAACATGGGGGCCATTTGGGTTATAAAGGGGTACAACAGAATCAGAGATCCCAGCTCTTTAGCTCTGGACCTTTTCCTCTATGATTACTCAGTTAGGAGGAGGCAAACCTCTTACCACTTCCCAGGGCTGAATAAGTGTCTCTGTGTGAACCTTTCCTCTATTAAATAGCCTTCCAGGAGCTTGAAAGTTGGAAGTTCCATATGGTTAGGAATCAAGCATACCTGGATCTAACTCCCAGCTCTGACGTTTACAACCTGTGGGACACTGGACAAGTTACTTGATCACTTTGAACATTAATTGCTCAGTTTGTATAATTTGGAATAACAACCATTCTAACAAAAATGTTGCAAAGAGTAAATGAAATAATGGAAAGTTCTTAAGAGGGATTTTCACACATGATAAATACTCTTTAAATGTTCCTTTTCCATTATTGACCTTTTCCTTGTGGTGCTGTACCTCCCAATTAAAGTATGTGTGCAACTCATTTTATGAGAAAAAAATGTATTTCAAAGTGCGACTTGTGAAATAAAAACCTTTGAATACAACTTGTTTTTAAGAAAGACCCATATTTAGGTGAATCTGTGAGAATCTAGCTCTTAAAGACAAGTTGATGATCGCATTTTCAGCAATGAGAGGATTACTGTAGTGAGGATGAAGTAAGAGAAGTTACATGACAAAAAAGAAGTAGCCTCAAATAAATGCATATACCATGAGGGAAATTTCCTACAATAATATACACAAACCTATTATCCATAGTTAGCTCTGAAAACCAAAGTAGGACTGGAGGGGTATGAGCAGAGAAAGTAGACTCCAACTTATTTGTGTATTTAAATATCACCTTTTCGATCAGAGTTCTCTAGAGGAACAGAAGTGATAGAAAATATATTATAATTACGTGAGGGTTTCTATAAAGTAGACTCATGGGATGAGAGGTGGGAGAAAGCAACAGCTGCTCAGTGAAGAAGATGGAAGTTGCAGAACAAGCAGAATCCAGGCTATAGCACTAGTCCAAGGTCAAAGGCCTGGGAACTCGCTGCAGGGTTCTTGTGTGAGTCCATGTAGGAAGGATAAAGAAACTGTAGTTTTGGAGACCAGTCTCCCAAGGTGATGGCAGCAAAGGTCAGACCTGCTTGAGAAGACAGACAAGCTCTTCCAGGCCTGGAACACAGCCGTTTTCTTTCCTTTTTAAACCTGTCCAGGTTACAAGCATATTGGTCTGTGCCACTCACACGTGGGGTGAATCTTTCCCCCTCAGTAGGCTGGTCTACATGTCAATCATCCACAGACATGCCCAGATCTGTGCTTTACTAATCTGCTAGTCATTTTAATTCATTCAAGTGGATGTGTCTTGATAGATGCTTAAATACTATACAAAGGGTAGACAGTAAGCTTTCTATCTCTATTCTAAAGGGGCTAAGAGGGATAGAAGTTAGGGAAATAATGAAGGAAAATATAGTTTATAGATAGCCAGAACTTGCAAGAGAAAAGTCTCATGTGGAAGTGAAAAAAAAAAGTGAAGCTCCTGAAAAGAAACTCTAAATTCTCACTATGAAGAGTCAGTGGCCCTTCACTATGGCTGTATCAGTTTGTGTCAGTCAGCTTTCTGATACTGTGGCAAAATACCTGAGATAGTTTAAAGGAGGAAAGGCTTATTTTGCCTCAGGGATTCAGAGGTTTTAGTCCATGGTTGACTGGCTCTGTGGCTTTTGGACTGTGACAAGACAGAGGCATCCTGACTGGAGGGCATGGTGGAGAAAGATGCTCATATCATGGTGATCAAGAAGAAAGGAGAGAGTAGAGAGACCTTCCAGTAGCATCACCAGCTGAAAATCAAGCTTGGAGCATGGAAGTTTTATGGGAACATTTCTAATCCAACTTTTAACATCCCTGAGACCAGTACAAAAAGCACAAAGGAGAAACTTGGCCCAGGAGACTTCTACTTGAAAGGTCTGGATAAGGATCAAACATAGGCAATATTTACCAAGCTCACACATGACCTCACTGTGCAATCAGGGGTGAGAACTCTTCACCAAACCAAAGGAATCCAGGTAGCTTCTCTACAGTCCTCTGTCATCCAGGCTCTGCATCCAAGAGCAAAATGTCCACCTGAGAGGTTTTTCAGACATTCGTTCATGGCTGACACCTGCTCACAGCCTCGCCCTCTGTGTGGAGCCAGAACCAGCAATTCTCAGCTGCCTCTGGCCTCTAGCTGCTCCAGGGTGCCTTGTTGGCTTCTGCCTCCCTCTTAGCACTGCCGTTAATCCAGACACATTGGGAAGCTGCAGTGAACTCTTTCTACTTGTTTATGTGGCAATAATCTCAGCTCCTCTGCCGGAAAAATGTCCTTGGCCTTTGACAAAGCTGCCTCGGAGATGCTCTGTCTATTTTAAATAGGCCACAAACTAGCCCAAAATAGTACCCTTCACCACGAGCCAATCTGCTGACTAAGCCTATACCAGAAGACAGACATGGAATGATTTAAACCTGAGGGTGTTTTCAACATTTCTAGTATCATTTAGTTCAGTGGAATGCTGGAGTTTTAAGGCAGGAGCTTGGATTTCACTACAAAGAATAAATCAAATGGAGATTGATTTGTGTGATTGGTATTTTCAGTTTGGGGTAATTCTTGATGTAGAATGATGAGACCTAGGAGTATGGAAAGGGATGAAGGGTTTATGACATTTGTTTTTTAAAAAAAGATCTCATTATTGGGAGACTAATGTATTATCCACCTTTGAAAACCCTGGACAAGAGATTAAGGCCAGATCCTTGAGACCTTAGAAAGAAATCCAGAAGGGAATGAAAAGGAAAGCATGGCTCATTTTCACATGTAAAAGAAGAGAAAAAATAAAAGCCTTCCTAAAAATAGCACAAGTTCACATTTTGAAGCCTTGTCAAGCCTATGATGAAAAGAAACAGAATGACTGACTGGGAGAAAATTAGACATTAATGAAGGGTGGTAAGTCTGGCTAACACAGAAATAAGTGAAAAGTGTAAAGTTACTTTTTTACTGTGGGATCTGCCCACATGAGGAATGCTGGCTATGTTCAGGGAGCTGTAGAAAACACAGCCTCCCTGTCATCATGAAATCTGCCATCTAGATGAAGAGAAAAGAGAAAAGTCCAATGGTAAATAGCCAAAGGAGATGTAAATCCCAGAGCCAAGCTGAAATTAGGGAGGCTTTTCATGAAAGACAGACTCAGGCAGTCATTGTGGAGCAGCTCAAGAACAGGGCCCTTTTGGACCAGGAAAAGGTCCTTAGAGATGGAAGACAAGAAGCCAGATACCAGAGAAGGGATAAGAGATGGGGGCAGGAGGGCAGAGGCACAGTCCAGTTCAGGAAACATGAAGACACATAAAAAAACCTTTGCTTTGGCATTTTTCTATTCCACAGAGCATCGGTGATGGTCTGAATGCTAACTGTCCTTAATGTGTAACACCTACTTAGAAAATTAAGACTAGAGCAAGTTATTCAGGGAAAGCCAGTTTTTCATGGAGTTTCAAATATTAGGAAAGAAAGAAGAAAATGAGAAAAAATCATATTTATTAAGGATCTCTATAAACCTGCCCCAATGTGGGGCACTTCTAATATGTGACCATTTAGTCTTTCAAAATGAAACACCAAGATCAACAACTGTTTGTGGATGTAATCACTATTTCCAGTTTAATATGAAACAGAGAACAAGTTTTAAAATTTCTTTAAGATTGCAGAGTAAATAAGTAGAAATGCTAAGAAGCAATGGAGGTAATAGGCAAAATCAAAGCCAAAATGAGGACAGACTTGGGCATTCTTGAGAGATTCATGTTCTCTATTACCCTCCAATTTCTCAGTAGGCATCCTTCTCTTCGACTCAAAATTGTAATAACCTCCTCAAATTTCAGAAAAGGAGCCCTAAGATGGGAAAAGACACTGTGTGTGTATGTGTGTGTATACATACACACACACACACACACACACACACGTATATATATATACATATATATATATATATATATATATATATATATATATATATATATATATACCTTCCCATGCATGTGTATAGCATGAGATACTCAGTATGTGACATTAAAATATAATCCTTTCTATTGTATCCTATAAAACTACTTTAAATAAGAACAATCGCGTAGACAGTTTTATTTGATGCCAAATCTCAAACTTTGACACGGACTAATATAGTTTATTCTTTTCCCTTAGGGGTTTATCCTGTCAGCTTCCATGTACCTCAAAGGCTCCTACAAGCTAAACAAAGACAATTTCGTCAAGCTACCGCCTGCTCCACTGGCAGTCTGAGCAGAAACAAAATACAAAATTAAAGCCAAGAACTTCTCCTTTTCCAAATTGAAGAATGAGACCAGATCAGCCAAAATAAGTCAACCTAGGCCAGTCAATGCCCCAGTCCCAGGCACACCTCTGCTCAGGGCATCCTGACTGTAAATAGCAATTTTCAGCACACTGTGCAGTATAGGAAGTTGCAGCAGGGCTCATACCTGGTGTACTGAACTCAGCTGATACATGGAAGCCCCTCACCAACCAGGAAGGTGTGCAACATATTATCTACAAAAATCTATGGCTATTTTCAGTGGCAAGGAATGTGACGCCGACCACCCTTCCTAATGAACACAGAGGTAGAATTTGTTGAAAGTGATAGAGGCTTATGAGAGTAGAAGACCTTGATAAAGACATACATCGCCATCACCAAACCCTGAGCCATGCCCTTAGTCCTTTGCAGAATTCCCACCTGCTTTTCTTCATTTGTCCAGATGCCATTCAGTTTTTAAACTGATTTTTTTTTTTGAGACAGGGTCTTACTGTGTAGTTCAGGCTATCTTTAAATTCACTATGGACTCCAGTCTGGCCTTGAACTCTCTGCAATCCTCCTGCCTCAGCTTACCAAATGCTGTTTAAATTGACTCTTATTCTTAACTTCAAATTGTTTTCCAAGTACCCGGTCCTCATTCATCGCCCTCTCTCTGGACTCCTGAAGGCTCTTCTTGATTAATCATCTTGTGACTGCAAAACAAACTCAGAACCTATGCTACCTTATAAGTTGATGGATGCCAAGGCCCAACAGGCACCATAGGCATTCTAATGCCATGTTGAGCTTCGTTTATTTTGGAGTTTCAGATGCTGTCATGGAGGCAAGGAAGCAGATGAGAATCAAATGTGACCATAGGACTAGAACCTTCAGAAAGGCTTGCGACTTCATACCCCACTCAATTCACGTGTGTCCCCTTGTCTATCACTAAAATAAAAGACATGTCATCTACCCCAATCCCATTGACACTGCCTTTTATTGTGTCTCCATAATTTCCTCTTTCTTATCACTTGAAAGCTTACCTGATGTTTTCACAAGGAAAACAAGCTTTGTATTTAAAGAAAGGTAGAAGTGAACCCTCCCAAAGTTTATCATATAGTAAGTTAAATAGTACATACCTAATACAGAGCACAAAATGTTCTAAGTAAAACAGCCTCCTGGCATATAGACAAAAAACCCAAAACATTCATTCTAAATGAACAGCCATCAGAATGTTGAAGGAGATAAAACATTTCTTTGAACTGAACCTTCTAGGAGTAGCTTTGGGTTTAGGGCAGGACAGAAAATGCTACTCTATACTATTAGTTGTCAGTTATCCTGATGTCATTTCCTATTGTGTGAAAGGTGCACACACCAAACTTGAGTGAGCCTTTCCTTTAGACACAGCCGGCAGTGACTCCTCTGTGGATATCCAAGTGGACCCAGAAAGGCACCCTTTGTTCTAAGAATTCCATGATACCAAAGAGGTTATGAAATGGAAGATTCCTAAGTGAACCTCTCCTTGGAAACTACCAGAGGTAGAATGAATTCTGTTTCCAAAGATCCACGGAAAATTCTTCCTTGGAGGAATTTCAACATTGGAGAGATCTAACAGGTTTAAATATTATCACTACTTTGGCAAGTTCGGGGCTGCTTCTTTCTTCCCCAAATCTCTCTCATCATGGAAAAGTAAGACACAAGCATTTCATGTGCCCACATTTCTTCCCTTTCAGATACCAGAAATGCCTACTCTAAGTCATGGCAAGAGCAGGACTTCTAATAATGCAACCAACCCCTTGGATCATCATTCTCCTGGGACAGACCTTTGTTCTAGGAATGACCCTTAAGGAAATGTCTATTACATAGGTACATATACCTGAGCCATTGACCTGGCACCAAACTCCACCTGTCACCTATCTGATCCAATGTCAAGT
>PVIC010013318.1:0-38225 GCA_004025085.1 Thryonomys swinderianus
CACACACACACACACACACACACCTGTTCTCTCTGGGGAGCCCGTGTAAACCCCCTTTGGACTCAGTGGAGAGCCAGCACCTCTGCGGACTGTGCGGTTACAGAGCACGCTGCCCTCCCTGCTGCGCTGGGCACAGGACAGAGTGAGGCACCCTACGTTTTCTCTGCCGGGGCACAGCTGCTGAAGCAGAGCTGTGTGGTGCCCGCCAGGGCCCAGGTTGGCCATGCAGATGTTGAGGCTGCAGAGCGAAGATGAGAGGGACCACGCGGGGAGACGGGCACACCGGGCCTCTGCTGGGCGCACAGGCCGCCAGGGAGCAGCTCAGAGGCAGAGCCCAGGGCGCACGGGGACGCTCAGCGGAGTTCTGCAGTGCCCGACACGGATGCCGGGACATGGCGCACCCTGGAGGGAGGCCAGCACGGAGCATGGAAGAGGTTCTGGGTTCAAGCCGGGGCACCGCGGCCATCAGAAGGCCAGGAAACCGTTCAGGACAATGATGCGTTAAAGAGAAGACAGTAACATGGATATGGGGGTCCGTGCCCTGCAGTCTGGGTTTGGAGAGGCTGAGGCAGGAGGATCACAAGTTCTAGACAAGCCTCAGTAAATTGGCAACAGAGTGAGACCGTTTTAAAAATTAAAATCGATTTAAAAAGTACTGCAACTCCTGCCTCAAAAATTATTTTAAGATAGTGAGTCTTCCTTCACCCACAAGCCTGGAGCTCTTGGACACACTGTACTTCTGAAGCTCTCTGGTGGCCTGAACGGTCCTACAAACTCAGTGACATGACGTAACAACAGAGAACTAGACTAAACAGGGTGTGGTGGCACACACCTGTGATCCCAGCCCTTGGGAAGCTGAGGCAGGAGGATCGCCACAAGGTTGGCAGCAGCCTGGGCTACACAGTAAGAACCTGTCCCAGATATCCGCTTCCATAGGTGATATCACATATGCATATTCTAGGCTTCTGTGTAGTCCAAGCTGGCCTCAAACTCAGGGTGATCTTCTTGCTTCAGCCTCCTGAGGGCAAGGATGAGAAGTGTGTGCCACACTGGCTTAAATGTTTACTTCTCGACCCAGATTATCCGAAGCCCGGCCAGTTCCCAAACCCCAGCCGCCTGCCTGGGAACTAAGGGCTCTGGGGTGAGATGGGCCGCACATGCGCCTTCGGACACAATGTCTGAAGGCACGAAAGCACGGTGAGCCCACCGCGGTGCTGCGCCCCTGTGACCCCAGCACCCTGGGAGGCCGAGGCCAGAGAACCTCAGGTTCAAGCCCAGCTCAGCACACACATAAAACAACATTTTAGAGACAAAGCAACTGGCCCAAATCCTGGAGTTTCAGTTTCCTGGATGGGGCCAGCGGCCTGTGGAGACAGAGAGGACAGTGACAGCCAGACCCGGCCTGGCTGCTCCAGGGGCCCCGGCCCATGAGGACACGGCCGGCCCGAGGGTTGCTCGCAGTGGGCGAGTTTCCGAGATTCCAGTGGAGAGTGGAGCTTGCTCCTGTTATCCTGGGCATGGGAGGCTGAGGCAGGGGCGTCACTGTGAGGTCGACACCAGCCTGGGCTACATGGTGAAATCTTGTCTCAAAAAAGCCCTCCCTAAAGCCCCTCAAAACCCACAAAAAACTAGAAAAGGAGAGGAGCAGAGAGGAAAGAAATTTAAAAATCAAATTAAACAGCTGGGTGTGGTGGCTCACGCCTGTCATCCCAGCACTCGGGAGGCAGAGACAGGAGGATTGCTGAGTTCGAGGCTTGCCTGCGCTACATAGTGAGCTCAGGGCCAGCCTGAACTACAAAGCAAGACCCTGTCTCAAAAAAAAAAAAAAAATCAAATTAAACAGGAAGAAAACTCTTGTCCCAGAAGGTATGGACTCCTTGTTACGGATGAGCGGTGAGGCAGGGGGAGGGCCAGCAGCATGGAAGGTCTCCGCTGACTGGCAGGGGCGCAAGACGCGGGCAACTCCAGGAAGGCCCACAGAGGAGAGCCAGAACCCGAGGACGTTAGAATCCCAGTCTGAGCCAGGTGTGGGGCCGCACTCGGGAGGCCGAGGCAGGAAAACCCCTGCATGTTTGAGGCCATCTGGTACTACACACTGAGACTCTCAAAAAAAACCCCACAAAGACATATAGCAAAGTGAGGAGAAAGCAGCAGGTTCTCTGCAAACAGACTTGGTTCTGGCTGGAGCTCCCAGGAAGGCCCCTCGGAGGCCTGCTCCAGGGCAGCAGGCCTCACCCTCCAGACACAGGCTCTGCACAGCTAGCTCCGGAGTGGGGGACAGGCAACCTCTCAGGGGCCAGCCATCCCCCAGGCACACACATGCACACACACATGCAAATACACACGTGCACACACGCACGTGCTGGCTGAGACTTCCCGAGGCCACGTCTCACAGCAGGATGAGCACAGGGCAGTCTCGGCCAGGCGCCCAGGCCGTGCCATGCAGCCCAAGGCAGGGACAGCTCCGGGCCGCCGCCGCCCTGCTCTGACACTCAGCCTGGCACACACTGCCCAGGCTGTAAGATGACACCCAGCCACCTCCCGCGCCGCACCTGCGGGTGACTTCCGGGTCCAGAGTCGTTCTCCCTCTCCAGAGAAAGCTAAGACCCTCAGGAACCCAGCGCGAGAGGCTGAGGCAGGAGGAGCAAAGCAAAACGGGGCCACAGAACAAGGCCTCGTCTCCCCAAAACAAAACCAAACAAGAGCCAGTGACCCTGGCGACCACCACACATGGCGCGATCTGCAGCCTGCAGCTGGACAGCCGGCCCGCCGGCTGGGCAGCAGCTCGGGCAGGAGGCCGACGCGAGCAGTGCTGGGCCTCCTCGGGCCTGCGCTCCAGGCCGGCTGGACACGTCCCGACTAGGATGGCACCGTAGCGACAGCAGGTGTCCCCGGGCGCGCGGCGTGGGGAGCCCGCGAGCCGGGCCCTGCGGCCGAGGGGGAGGGGTGGGGGAGGGGCTGCGCCTCGGACCCCACGTGGACCGGGCCGGCGACGGTGCAGGGACCAGGCCAGGACCCGGTGACCCCGCGGAGGGCGCCCTACGCCCGAGGGCCGCAGCGGACAGCAGGCGGGCGCCCGGCACCTCCACCTCGGGCCCTGCGAAAGCGCGGCCCTCGCTACCCCGCCCCCCAGACAGCGCCTCTGGGACGCGGGCCGGGCCGCGGCACCTCCGGGGACCGAGCCGACTCCGGCGCTCCAGGCGCGCAAGGGGCCGGGACGGGAAACTCGCCAGTTCCAGCCCGGCGTGGACGGTTTAGGGACCGTGCGAGGGCGGAGGCGCAGCTCTGTGTACGGGCCCTGGGTCCCTCTCGAGCCACGCGCACACACGTGAATACACAGACACGCGCGGAAACCGCGACAGAGACACAAGGACACACGCGCAGGGGCAGCCGCGCCAGACACGCACACGCTCCCGCGCTCCGGGCGGACTCGCTGGGCCAAGTCCAGGAGAGGAGGCGGCCGGGCCGCAGCGCCCACGAGCCGGGCCAGACAAAGCGGGCCAGGGGAGGCCTGCGCGCGTCCGGGCGGAGTCGCTGCCGCTGCTGGTCCCCGCAGGTCCCCGGCCCGCAGGAGGCCCCGGGAGGCGGCCGCGGGCTCGGCCGGACCCAGCTGGCGTTGTGCTCCGCGGGGTAGTTTACCGGGCGCCGCCTGCACCCAGGCCTCTGCCCGGAGCTGCGTCCTCCCTTCCGCGGAGGGAAGCAGCGTCTCCCCGAACGCTGAGTAGGCCGGGCTGGGCCCCGGCTTGCCCGCCTCCCGCCGCGGCCTCCCGGGGCGAGGCTCGGCCATCGGGGAGGAAGGGCATCCGGGCCCGAACAGCCTGCGGGCCGTCCCCTCCGGACTGGGACCGGGCCGGCCCGGCCTGCGGGCAGGTGCCGTCCCCGACTCCGGGCCGCGCGTCCAGAGCCCCCTCGCGCGGGCCCCGCGGCCGGCAGTGGGGGAGGCGGGTCGCCGTCGGAGGGCCCGGGGCGATGGCGGCCCACCCGGCGGCCGAGGCAGGAGGGTCGCGAGCGGCAGCGCTGCCCCGGCCCCAGCCCCGTGAAGGAGACCCGTCCCGACGTGGAAAGCCTCGGCAGGGCCGGGCGCCGCTCGGGGGGAGGCCGGGGCTCGGCCGGTCGAGGAGGCGCCGGCTCCGCCCGCCCGCCCAGGACCCCGGGCGCCCCGCGTACTCACAGCGCTCGCGTGGACGCGCCTAGCCCCGCAGGCACAGCAGCCAGCGCACGCCCCGCGCAGTCCACGCGCCGGTCGCCGTCGCCGTGGCAGCCGCAGGGCGCGGGGCACAGGGGCGCGCGGGCCCGGGCCACACCGAGCAGCGCCAGCGCCAGGGCGCACAGCAGGCGGCGCGGGCCGCGCATCGCGGTGCTCTCAGCGGTCCGCCGGCGCCCCGCGGGGAGGCCCGGCCATGCCGTCCCCTGCGTCCGCCGCCCTGCCGGCCCGCTCGGCCGCGCGCCGCGGCTATGCAAATCACCCCGCCGCATGCAAATTGCGGTCCGCCACGCCAGAGCCATTGGCCCGCGCGGGTCTCGAGCTCATTACTGTGCAGCCAGCGCCACCCCCATTGGCCGAGAATGCAGTGGGGTGTGGCTCCTGTGCCTGAGTGACAAGGGGGCGGGGGCCGAGGTGGTCACGGGCGGCGCTGCGGGCGGGCGGCTGGCGGGGACCGGACTGGGTCGCCAGGCCCGGAGCCTGAAGCCGCGACCCCCGCCCACCCGCTGGCCCGCCCGCTGCGGAAACCCGATCCGCAGAGGCGTCGGGCCTCTGGGAAGGTTGGACTTTGGTGAGCTCTGGAGGGCTCCCAAGAGCAGGCGGCGGGCGCCCCCTGCGGACCCCACAGAGCCCAGCGCTTGGCGTCCTGCTTTGTGTGCGCAGGGAGCCCGGAGTCCGGAACCGTGGGTGCCCAAGCGAGTGCTGCAGGGGAGTGCACGGTGCACACGCTGTGGAGCACTGCTCTGCCACGAAGAAGGGTAAAGGCTAATCGTCTGCAAGACAGTGGCTGTATCTCTAGTCCGGAATGTTAACTGAAGCCAACCAGACAGGGCAGGGTGGGCTCGGTGGGCCACGTTTTTCTTACAGAGAAACCTGGAGCACAAATAGCAAAATAATTGCTACACACTAGGAACTAGAGAGCTCTCTCGCCAGAGAGGAGGGCCGTGCGGGCCGACCGCCCCTCAAGGACGTCTCCGTTGTCACTGTGAGATGGGCTCCCACGGGGGTTGGGGGGAACGAGCCGCTCAGGAGATCCAAGGGAACAGGAAAAACTCCGGAACCCCCGTGATGTGACAGTGGACGCCGGGGGCCAGGCCGCCTCCTTGGTGACCCCACCAGCCTCGAGGATCCCGTTCCATGCACGCCCAAAGTTCGAGGTGTCTGTCTGTCCCGAGAGCGGAGCGTACTGGAGGTGTCTAGAGAAATGCAGCCGGGAACGCGGGGGCGGGGGGGGGGTGCTGACCCTGCACGGGGGGCCGCCCCGGCGCAGAGCTGTGGGTTCTGTGGGGGAGACACCCGAACCCCGAGGTCAGAGGAAAAGTTTGAGTGTGTTTCTAAGAGGGGCCTGGTCGAGGCTCAGTGAGAAAAACTAGAAAATCCTCAAGTGTGCACGGCAGCGCTTTCACGCCCCCTAGTGGTACGGTGTGAGAAGAGGCCGGTGACCCGTACGCACGATGGGGCGCTGCCCGTATGAGGGGGTGCCCGTTAGTCTTCCTGCTCAGCTTCAGAACAACACTACTCACAAGACAGTCGCATTTGACCAATATTTGCAACAAGGGCGATTTTTTTTATTTGTCTCACTTTGTAGTTCAGGCTGGCCCTGAGCTCATTATGTAGCCCAGGCAAGCCTGGAACTCAGCAATCCTCCTGTCTCTGCCTCCTGAGTGCTGGGATGACAGGCCTGAGCCACCAGGCCCGGCACTGTGGTATGTGCTATTGATTGCTGGTGGGCGTGAATCACCACGCCCAGCATTGTACGTGGTTACCGGGGATCAAACTCAGGGCCTTGCGCTTGCGAGGCAGGTGCTGGAACCACTGAGCTAAATCTCCGGCCCACAAAGGCAGTTTTTAGAGTATGTTATGCCAGGCAGGATGGAACCCACCTATCCCCCCAGCACTCGGGAGGCTGAGGCGGGAGGAGCACTGAAAGTCAGACCAGCCTGGACCTCAAAGTGAGTTTGAAGGCAATCTGGACTACAAGGTGAGACCCTGTCCCAGAACAATGAAGTTAAAACCGCGAACTCTTTCCAGCCAGGCCGCTGCAAAAGCTGTGTGCTCCGGCTTTGACTGGGGCTGGGACAGGCCGCTCAGCGGTCACTGCCCGCTTGCTGCTGGCCCCTGGCCGCTGCCTCTCACTCCGGAGTCTGGGCCTGGCCTGGGATCTGGGAGGCGCACGGCTGTCCCCATCCCTCTCTGCTCCCCGCCCTGCCCTGAGCTCTCCCTGCGGCTGCCCACGCGGAGGGGACCCTGGAGACTGCAGCCAGCGGGCCCTCTCCTGGGTGCGAGCGGGCCTCCGGGAGGGAGGCAGGCGTGGCGGGACGCCCGTGCCCAGCGGTGCCGCGCCCGCCCACGCCTCGGGGAGAGTGCGGCCCCTTCTTACATAACACTGCCTCCTCTCTCTCCCTCTTCCTTCGGTTTGAGGTTCATCTCACTAGGCAGCCCAGGCTGGACTCAAACTCGCATCTTCCTGCCTCGGCCTCCCAAGTGCTGGGATGGCAGGTTTGGCGGGATGACAAGTTTTGTAGACTTTTTGCTATAGATGTAATTGACTTGTTTCTTCCCCTTTCTGCAAGTTTATAGCTTACAATTCTATATCGCTACATTTTGTTACCTGTGATTTCACGATACCAAGTAAGCCAGTGGGTAGCAGGAAGAACATATTCCTCACTTCCATGCCAGGCTCCGGGGCCCTGGGGAAGGTTTCCACGAAAGCTTACACGAAGGTTTCCACGAAGTCACCTAGCTCCCTTCCCCGCTCCTGTCACTTGTGAGACAGGCTCTCACCAAGTTGCCCTGCTGGGCTCCTACCTTTGGCACCACGCGTGGTGGCCCAGACCCGCGACCCCTGCGATGCGGAAGGGGAGGCAGGAGGGTTATAGTCTGAGGTCCGCCTGGGCACCGTACCGAGAGCTCCTCAAAGCGAAATGAAAAGGGTGGCGCTGGAGCTCAGCAGTGGAGCACTGGCCGGGGCATGGGCAGCCCGGGCACATGCCGGGCACACAATTTGAAGAGTGATTCGGGACGACCGACGTGGCCTCTAGACTCTGTGGACACGTGGGAGACCCCGGGCAGCAGGCGTGGCCCCACGGCCGGCAGCCACAGGGGGCAGAAGCGAGGGGAGCCCAGGACGGAGAGGAAGCCCCAGGGACGCCGTCGGGCCGGGACCCCGCCGCGTGCCCACCGTGCCACAGGGGCCGGTGACCACGGGAGGGTCACTGTCGCCTCCCCCAGGGTCGGTGCGCGCTCCGGCCACCCACAGCACAGCGCCGCCACAGCGACGTGACAGGTGGGACACTTCTCGCCGGCGGGGGGAGCTGCTGCTGCCCCTCCGGCCCAGTGTCCCAGCGGCCGGCGGCGGCAGGGAAGGCCCGCGCGACTGCGTCCAGCCCCGGAGGCCGCGCTTCTGCCCACGGGGCTGACTCTGCCCGCCCCTCCCCCGCCCTGGACCCTGGCAGAGGCCACGTGGCGGCGCGACCCAGGGCGGGGCACACACAGGCCGGGCAGTCTGCCAGCCTGCTACCCGCCGGCGATGGCAGGCGAGGGCCTCCCTGCCAGCGGCCCGCGGCCTGGGCTTCGGCCACACACAGGCGCCGGCCCGCCTCGCCTCCGCGGCCGGCTGGGGTGAACCCGGGCCGAACCTTCGGAGAACAAGGCCGCGGCGTGTACCCTGCACTGCAGCTGAGGCTCCGGGACCGGGCGTCGCGGGGCACTGGCCGGGCGTTCACCAGCGCCACTCGCGGACTCGCAGTCCACCGGCCCGGCCCAGCCCGACCGCAGGGCGGCCCTCAGCCCACCTCCGAGATCCCGCAGAGACGCGCAGGCCAGCTCCGGGCGGCTGGGCGAGGAAAGACACGCTGCAAGTTAAAAGCCCACAAACAGACATTTATTCAGGAAACGCAGCCGGCGGGGAGGGTCCCTGGGCCCGCTGCGCGGCCCTCCGGCATGGAAACCGCTCACAGCCCGAGAGTCCTCGGCGCCACGGCTGGCACTGCTCGGCGGAATCCTGGGCGCGGGCAGCGGGGCCTTCGCAGGTCACCGCCACGAAACGAGGCTGCCATCTCCCCAACGGGGGCGCCGCACGGCCGCCTGGGACACGGAGGCAAAGGGACTAAGAAAGGAGCCACATCACCGGCTCTTTTCTAAACTACCAGCAGATTTTAGTTTTTTTTTTTTTTTTATCAAAAAGATAGATTTATTACTTCCCAAATAAGGGCCACCAGGTGTCTTTTCTTCCACGGGGATCTTCTGACAAATGACCAATCCTGAAGTAGCCGGAAACTGAACGACTCCGCTTCTCCCAGCAGTCACTTCCCTGACGAGCTGCTGGCGTGCCCAGCACCCGCCGCCCGGCGCAGCTCCCGGGCCTGTGGCCCACCATCGGCAGCGGGCACTCCCGACTGCAGCCGCACGGAGCTGGGGAGGCGGCCGGTTCACATCCACAGTTTGAAGACAAGACGGCCACTCCTGTGTCCCCATGCCCAGCTGTGGTCACCAACCATGCAATCGGGGCACGAGCACCTTCGTCTTCACACCAGGGCTGCCACGTGGCTCCTCCAACCCCTTTGCACCACCAAGCCCTCGGGCCTGGGGCGCACGCGGGCCCCGCTCAGAGGTCACGCAGCCGCTGCCCCGCTGGCAGGACACGGGACTGCCACATGTGGCCCCTTTCCCGCGGCGGCCGGCTGAGGGCTATAAAGAGGTGCCAGCCTGCAGGGCACACGCTGCGGATTACTGTGGGAAACAACAACGTACTCAACACCAAGATCACTGAGCTTGGCTCAAAGTTCTGAAATAGCCGCGACACTGAACCGGGAAGCTGCGATTCCTACTGGAATGTCGCTATGTCCTTAAAAAGCTACCACAGCTGTGGCCGTAAGAAAGGCTCCTCTGGGGCCAAACTTCCCCTGGAATGCAAGAACACCAGCATCACAGTAACATTACAGTTTTATACGCACCGATACCTCTTTAATATATAAAGCTCTACGACAAATACTTCTAATAACTTTACAGTTAAATTAAGTCCATAATTTTTCTATACTACTTTGGTCTCAACATTTGAAAGCACATCAATTAATTCCGAAGATATACAACCGAACATGGCCCGATTGACAAGCACATTTTGTGTGGACTAAAGACACATTCAACCATGCAATCCAGTGTTCAGTACCTAATGATAAATAACAATGCTTTTACTCCGGAAACCACTAGACACGGAGTCGCCTTAAGACCCCATGCTCACACACATGCAGAGAAGGTGATGTTTCTAGTCTCCCTGAAGGAAGGTTACACATGCCCACTTTTTTTTAAACACAGGATGGAAATTACACCAAATCCTTTGTTTTTCAATCCCTGGTCTCACGTTAGCATCCACCATCTGAGCGTGTTTACAGGACGGAGCTCCTGCCGGCGGGCCAGGAAATGAACTTCAGCTCTTGGACAGCCGCCCGTCCACGGTCTTCAGCTGCAGCGGCGGCATCGGGGACGAAGGACGGAAAGTGTCCAGGTGGCCCAGTCCAGCGCCCCCATGCCCCCTGCTCTTCCCACAGCGCGACCCCAGCCTCCCCTGGCCTAACTCAGGCCTCCGAAGCAGAGAGGAGGACGCAGAGCGTGTGGCCGGGGCAGGCGGTGCCAGCTCCTCTCTGACTCTGCTCTTTCCCACCACACTGACCACCCGGCTCACGGCAGGCGGGGGGCCCAACCACGGGCGGCAGATCTAGGAAAACGGCCAGCATGGGAAAATGTGCACAAGATGAAATCCGCCACAGTCCTGCATTCATGATCCACTGCTATCAGTAGGGACCACATCAGGAACATGAACCATGGAGTCCCATCCTCCAGCCTCACTGCTCGACTTGAAAGAATACATATTTCAGCAATGACTGCTTCGGTGTTTAAAAACTCACTCTTATAAATCAGTACGAAGAAACGTCCGCTACATGCTATGCTTAAATAACAGTAAAAACCTCCACTATGCTGAGTTGTTCTTCCGTGGGCTGTAGAGATTATGTGTGTATTCAAAGTACAAAATGCAGTAGGGAGTTAATGTTGATGGTGTAATGAACCACTAGCCGTGAGACTATCAGGTGTGATTTCTTGGAAAACTGTAAAGAAATTCCATAGGTTAAAAAAAAAAAAAAGGAAAAGAAAAGAAGTTGTTACTTTTAGTAGAAGCCAAATGAGAACTTTTTCCTTAAAAAAAGATTAAGAATGTAAAAGTACATCTTAATATTAAAAACCGTTTTTAAAAATCTATAAGAACTTTATGACAAAAATCTGTATCTGAAAAAGGCCGTAAAAACAGCGGGACAAACCGTCCTTATCACAGAACAGCGTGCGCAGCGCGGACCCACTCCACTGCACACCCCACTGCGGGGCGGGACGAGCCGGTCCAGGGCGAGGCGCCTCCTCCTCCGCCCTAGGTCTGCTGGCGGCGCTTGGCCGAGCGCATCTTCTCGAAACGCGACTCCATCTCCTCCAGGACCTTGGGCGTGTAGCGCACCACCAGCTTCACCTTGCCCTGCGCCGCCTTCAGCAGCTCCACCGCCTTCTCGTGGTGCTCGCCCTCCACGCTCTGCAGGGACGCGGGGAACAGCCAGTGAGAGGCGCGGGCGGTACGGGCCACACAGTGAGTTCGTGGTGTGAGCGTGTGGTGAGCACAGCCCAGGCCCCCTGCGCCCCTGGCACAGCCCGGAGGGGCCCGGGTGCAGGCGCCGCACCAGCGTGGCTGGCGGACCCGCGGTAAGGGCTCTGAGAAGACCCCTAGGTTGGGGACGGAGCCTGGAGGCCGAGCAGCGAGCTTGCCGGGCACGCAAGAGGCCCGGAGCTCAATTCCCAGCAACAGGAGAAACAAACCCGCGGAGGCTCAGGATCCCCGGCTTCGCCCCCGCCACGGTCCTCCTGTGACCCGAGCGCGCCCCCACGTGGCCACAGCGCGGCGCTGCACTGGGCAGACTCACCACTCCATTCACAGAGAGGAGCTGGTCCCCGCGCTTGAGGCCCCCGTGCCTGTCGGCGATCCCGCCCGGAATTATCCGGGAGATGTAGATGGGAGAGTTCTGCTCCTTGCCCCCCATGATGTTGAAGCCGAGGCCTTCCTCTGTCTTCGGCAGCTCCACCACCCGGGGATGCGAATGCCCCTCGCTGGCTGCAAACGCAGCCACAGTGGCCTGAAAGAATCCAACGTGTGTTGAACTGATCCTGTTTCCTCCATTTTTTGCGGTTTTTTTTTTGGTCTTTTAAAAGTACTTTTCTTTTAATCTCAGGTATAAACGCAAGCCCGCCAAACCACACCCACAAGCGAAGTACTTGCAGTAAGTGAAGAACCCAGTGTTAAGTCTGGAAAACGTTAACCAACAAAGAGAAATTCTCTGCTAATAACTAACTGAAGCGCGGCTTGCCCGGTACTACCACCACCGGGACACACCCGCTCCGGGCACACGGACACACCCCAGCTCACCTGGGTACAGGAATGTGCATCACCCGCCCCGGCCCGGGAGGCTCCAGCCGCCGGACTCCCCGAGCCTGCCCGTCCGCCGCAAACACGGACAGTTTACAGGGAGCTGCGTGGGGCGGACAGTGTGTCCTGCACGAGGACGCATAGAAAACTGCACAAAAACCTCCTATTCTGATGAATGTAGTGGAGTTTCAAAGGTATCACATGTCGGTTTTTAAAATGCATTTATCATGCGTCTAATAACCGCAAACTTCCAACCTCTTCCTCACGAACAATTGTCACTTTTGGGAAATGAAAGCCCTACCTTGGCGGTCGCGTTGGCCCTCACTTCGGGGCTGCTGCTGATGTCCACCGTCTCGTAGACGTGCTCGTACACCTGCGAAGAGAGCTCACCGCACTCGGGTCTCGGCACAGCGCCTGGGGCTCCTCTGGGCCCCAGAGGGACTGACGTCTTCAGCAAAGTCATGCATGTCGGCAAGCCTTGTTCCTTTTGCCTCTTACTATTATTTGCTTGGCAAAAATTACTGACATTTGATAAATGTAAAAAGAAAAACCCAAACACTTTTCCGTTAAAAATTCCAAAACATGAGAGGAACAAGCCCGACGCTTCTCTCGAGTCTGCCTCCCCGGGAGCCCTGGAAGCCGGCGCAGTGCCGGCCCTCACCTCGCGCACGGCGTTGCAGAACTCGCTCTGGAGCACTCTCTGCAGGGCCTGCAGCTTCTGCGGCGGCACCTCCCCGCTCCGCTGCAGCTTCTCCAGCAGCTCGATCGCTCTGCAGATGTCTGGGGAGACACACACCCCGCCGCGTGAGCTGTTCCAGGCTCCATGAGAGCGAGGCACGGGGAGCAGAGGGGGCGTTGGGTTACACGTGTGCGTGCACGGGCGTGTGCGGGGACCGGGTAAAACCAGAGCACACTAAATTTTAGAGAGCGGAAAACATCCTGCTATTCCACAAGTCCCGGCTTCGAGGAACGACCCGAGAGCCAGCACAGACCGACCGTCAGACGCCAGACGTCACAGGAAAGGACCGGGGCTCGGGGTGAGGGCACAGAGACACCCACCGCACGTGGACTCGAAGCAAGCAGTCAGTCAGCAAGAAGTTCATTAGCTTCAGAGGAGCCCGGATGCTGCACAAGACCCGGGAGCTCACCGTTCCCTTCTGGGAGGAAAGGGCGGTACCTTTCCTCGTGACAGGGACTGAAGAGCCGCAGGCCCAGGCAGAGGGCAGCAGTCCGAACCGGAACTAGCTGGCTTGCCTTTGGCTTAGGATCTCACACAGTGCTGTAACTCAGACAAGCCCAATTAAACTGTTTCAGTCAGAAACTGAAAACAATTAGCCTCATCACTCTGGTCTCAGTACCAGCCATGAGATGCGGCCGGTCACCTGCCTTTCCGTGTCTGTCTCTCGCCCGGTAACCTGGGAAGAACTACTTTCCTCGAAGACGTACTTGGGACCGAGCCATGCAGCACGCAGACAGGGCCTGCCGAGCGTAAGCACTAGGCTGCACCGGAGGACATTGACCCCGAACAACTCAGAAAGCACGGCACACAGCTGTCGCTGGAAGTGTGGTGACATGTTCCAGGAATTAAAACCCGTAGACGGTTCAGCCATGCTACCGTACTATTCACCAGTTTCTCTGTTATGGTTTTTTTCCTTAACTGTTTTTGTACCACAGGGTGCTTAATGTACCTACTATTCTATTCCTTGATGTCTTCTGACTTCAGTGAAAGATGTTCCTATGTGGTATAATAAAATCATAAAAAAGCATGAAGTTTTTAAAATTTTGTTTTTGTTTTTGGAGACAGGGTCTCGCTTTGTAGTTCAGGCTGGCCCTGAGCTCACTATGTAGCCCAGGCAAGCCTCGAACTCGGCAGTCCTCCTGCCTCTGCCTCCCGAGTGCTGGGATGACGGGCTTCAATTGCAAGTAATAAAAGCTTACCCTGATATTCATCAGATGTAACAGAAACAGACCTTTTTCCATTCTGATTTCCCATGAGCAGAATGACTGGCAGATGGGCTAACAGGTTCATCAGTTATTTTCAGGTCACAATACGAAAGCCATACAGAAATAGTTCATCAACAGACCCAGCAATCTAAACTGTACCCAGCATGTACAAATTGTATCTCAATGAATTATAGTCTGATGATCTAGGATCTTGTTTCTTATTTACTTATCCTGTACCGTCAGGTTGCTAGGAGTATTTGTTAAGAGTCTGTTATAAACCTGAGTGAGACTCAGATGCAATGAAATCTGACCTTATCCTGCTAAATGTCCATCACAAGTAACTCATAGTAATCAGGGTGCTGAGCACGTTCTGCAGAACAAGAACACTAAAACTAAATGCCGGTGAAAACGGAGAAGTTCCACAGTCTGGGCTCCATTTAAAACTACAAAAGATTAACATGCTGGGATCCCGCAGCTCTGGTTTCAAAGTAGAAACCTCTACTATTATTCACACTCACACACTCATCACCATGGTGCTTGAGAAGAAAGATGTCGGTCTTAAGCCTAACTTTGCAGGTCTCAAGTAGCTTCTGCCATAAAATGTTTTCATCTTTGTCCTGGTGGGCTGGAGAGAAGCGATCTCATGTATGAAAAAGGAGCATGCTAACAACGCTGAGCGCACAATTGTCTGTGGGAAGGCATAAGGCGAGAGGTTACTCTACCTTCAGAAATCCTAAAGACGTATTTCCTTAAGGGTATTAATATTCAGAATGCAACTGGCACGTTAGTATGTGCAAATAATTTCAATCTCTATGTCGGGCTTTGCTTACCAACATTTCTGAAAATGTTTACTTGATACCTGTTGACTACTACCAATGACTGTTAGCGCTGGTGTCAATAGTACTCATGAATTATTTGAAATAAAGGACCTGGGGAAAACAAGAGTGGAACAAGCACCCTGGAGGGGGCGGGCCCGGGTGTTTTCCCAGGCTTCGTGCTACCTACACAAATTTCATTTTCCTAGGCCATATGGTTCCAGGAAGCAATCAACTAACTACACACAGTGTGCAACTGTCGGGTTTGTAAAGAAAAACTGTCACTGCGTCCGCAAATGTTTTACCATCCGGCACGACTCTAGTTGGTTATGTAACTGCTGCCGTAGTATCAGGTCGGTGGGCTCGGCTGTAAAGCGTTGCCAGGAGGGGCACGGAAGCTAGAGAACCACCCAAGTCCAGCGCAGGTGGTGGCGGGGAGAGCCCCGCACGTTGTGTCCAGAGGACCGAGACAGCGGAGCTGCCGCCGCACCCGAAGGTCCCCGAGACAGGGTACAACGACAGGGCAACGACACCTGCTCGTTACTCCGCAGGTTTCTCTTAGAGAGGTCGCCCCTGACATCACCACCCGAACCGTCCCGCGGCGCGATCGCAGGCGGGTCCGGCTCTCCGCGCAAACCCGGCAGGCGAGCGCCCAGCCCGGGCCGGCCGACGAGCCGCGACTGCCGAATCCAGGCCGAGGACAGACTGGCTCCGGTCCCGAGACCGGCGGCCGCCTCTCCTCTGCTTTCTTCCCCGGTCGACCGTGCCCTTCCCTGCTTCGGTCCCGGCACTGGCCGCACTCACCTCTCTCCAGCCGTACAGGTTCCCCTAGCGCCGCCATCTTCTCCTTCCGCGACGGGGGCCCACCGGAAATGACGACAGAGGTCGCGGTGGTCTTCGAGTCTGACAGGGACCGGAAGTGCGCCGGAATATCGCGAGAGCTGAGGCGCGGTCGGGAGGGGTCATTGCTGTCGGATCCCAGTTCTGGTTCCGGTTCCAGATGTGAGACAGACTATTTTTCTCTCCCCTCTTCGCTACTTACTCCTGTGCGCCAGAGCCCGGCGAACGGAATCATTTGCTCACTGCAGAAAAGTCAGGCAACCTGGATTGTAGTCTGACCCTGACCCTTGGCAGCTTTATGATCCCAGCTCTACTGAACCTTACTTGGCCTCAGTTTCTCTTTTTGTTCCTCGAGAAGACCTGTCTCTGAGGTCCAACATCTAGGAGCCCCTTACTCCCATGCGGTTCACCTAGAACTCATAATTTTATCGCGAGTACTTTGGACTATTAAGGGTGTGTGTGTATATGTGTGTCACAGTCTTTCCTATAGCTATTTAAACATACAGAAAAAGTGAAATTTTAATGTCCTCGTGTATCAGTTCTGTCATTTATACTTTTTCTGTGGTCGATTTTCTCTTCACTGTGGCTGTCAACTTCTTGCTTCTTGTCTGCCTGCTAATTTTTCACATAAGATGCCAACTATTGTGTATGTGAGTAAAATGATTTCCAGAGTAGCATTTTATGAGCTTGCTAGGGCTGCTACAACAAACTGTGGCTTTTAAAAAAATATCTGGTATTTATTGCCTCTCATTTCTAAAAGCTGGAAATCAAAATCAAGGCATTAAGCCCCCTCTGAAACTGTTGGAGAATTCCTCCTAGTTGCTTCCTGTGTTCCTGCTAGTGTCCTGGCAGGCTTTGTGACCCTTCACTTGCTGTTACATCACTCTGTTCTTCGCTCTGCCTCGTGGCCTTTCTTCTAGAGACCTGTTTTTAGATATGCATCTCATCGTACAGATGCCAGTCATGTTGGACCAGGGCCCACTCTACTCAGGTATGACCTCATCTCAGCTACTCACATTAGCAGTGCCCTTGTTTCCAAATAATTTCTTTCACATTCTGAGGTCTGGGGGTTCAAGATTTCAACATAAAAGATTCAACCCATAACACTAACCAAACTATATCAAGAGTAAATATATAATACTTTTTATGGTTTTTTTTTTTTTTGGTTGTTCTACTGGGGATCAAACCCTGAGCCCTTGTGTGTCTATGGTTGGCACAGTACCACTTGAGCTAAACCCCCAGCCCACAAGAGTAAATATATAATAAAAAATATTTTAGAGCTGGTGATACAGCTCAGTGCATTTACTAACATGTATAAAGCCCCAGTTTTGATCCCCAGGCCAAGAGAACAAAACAAAAGAAAAAACAAATTCACAAAATAATGTATATGGCATAGAATTTCTAAAAGCCTTTGATTTCCATGTGTACTTTTCCAAGAGCTGCTAGAATATGTGCTCCATCCAAATTAGGAACTTAGCTGACAGAGAGGCGGGTATGTAGGAAGCAGAGAATCCAACATAGATGAAGTTAAGATGGCTTCAGAATGGTTATCGTGTTAGGGTTCTCCAGAGAAAGAGAGGCAAAATAACTGCTCTGTGTGTGCGTGTGTGTGTGTGTGTGCGCACGCGTGCGCATACTTACAGTGTACATACAGCATGTGTATTCCCGAGGGTTAGAGCGTGGGGCTGGCTCTGGGTATAAGTCTGCTGACCTGCTGTCTCTAAGCTGGGAGCCCAGAAAAGATGGTGCCACAGCCTCACTCCACCCGCCAAGGCCCAAGGACCACAGGAGCCAGCCCTGTGGGTCCAGAGCCCCGAGAACCAGGAGCATGGAAGTCCAAGGAAGAAGACGGCAAAGCTGTTTGCCAAGAAGAGCAGATTCCCTTTTCTCTCCCTTTTGCTCTACGTGGGGCCTTCACGCTCAGGGCAGAGGGCGCTGCCCAACCCCTGGCTTCTCCCCGCAGCTCCCGGCTCAGGTGCAAATCTGCTGATACACGTGGTCAGGACACGCTCGGAAACAAGCTGTGTCTCAGCAGCTGCGCATCCCTTAAGCGCGGCCAAGCTGACCTCAAATCCGTCAGGGTCACGAGGGGAGCCGGGAACAACAGCTGCATCATAGACCCTTGTGCAGCTCATTCCCACTGTAGCGCGACGGGTGTCAGCAGGTCCCCATCACAGAGATGGCAGTTTGAGGACATGTCAGCGCCTCCTAGTGGAGAGTGCGGGAATAGGCACATAGCTAAGCAAATGGGAGAAAAGGAAGCACTCACCAGAAAACCCAAAAGGTTGTATAAGAAAAAAATAATAGCATACAGCGTAATTGGGTTTTCTTGGCTACCAAGCACCTGAGCAGCTGAGGCAAGAGGGTGGTGAGTTGGAGGTCTGGGTTACAGAGCTGAGCTGGACCCTGGCTGGATGTAGCGAGTCATGTCTGTAATTCCAGCACTCAGGAGGCTGAGGCAGGGGGGATTGCTGGGAGTTCAAGGCCAGTTTGGGATACATGGTGAGTTCAAGGACACCCTGAACTCCATAGGGAAACCCTGTCTCCAACAAACAAAGTGGGACTCTGTCTCAAAGCCAAACAAAACAAAATAACACAATAAGATAACCTTCTTGGATGAAGAGTTACAGTTCTACAGATTTTAAAACTGATTTTAAATGGTTTGAGGCATGTTGAAGGGACAGAAAGATCTTAGAAAGTGCTTCCAAGAGGGCTAAGTGTGGTTCATGTTCACTTACAACGCATTTGTCCACAGCATACAAAATAAAGTCGTGAGCTGTGCTGTGAAGAGAGATACCCCTCCAGGGTTCCTCTGAAATCGGTAAATACCACTCAAGAGAGCCCTGAGTCCAACCCCGCGCTGCACAGCAGAGGCTGGCTCTGGGCCTGTCACTCCCAGGAGGTGACCCTGAGGCCCCTGCAGCCCCAGCCCCGCCATTTCCTGCCTCTGTCAGATCGCCCCCCTCACTTTCCTGTGAAAGTGCTCCTCTTCCCCGGAAATGCTCTTTTCTATGACTTCCGGCCCTGGGGATGAAAGAGACTTAACAATTAGAACAGGAATTCCGGGCCTTGACAAATCCCAGCGAAAGCTGCATTATGCAGTTAGTTTTTGTGTAACAAATAAAGAGTCCTAAGTAGGCGGTAGGCGGCCAGGGCGTGAGACGTTCCTCAGCCTGGACACTGCACTACAATGTGTAAGACGCATCCGGAAAGAGGGGGGCAGGGCAGGGCGGGGCAGGGGCGGGAGGCTGTGCTGGGGAGCCAGGGAAAGGGAGAGTAATTCCAGGAAGCAAGATGCTCCTGGAATGCTTGTCCATCGCCTGCAGAGCGGCACAAACAGACCCTACTGCGTAAAACAGGAAGTAGGTATTGGAACAGACATGGCGCTGGGGAGCAGGACACTACTCTTCAGTTAAGATCTCTGTTTGGATCTTGACCTGCAGTTAAAGCCTCAGTCATCTTCCTTTTCCAACACTGTTTGTGGCATGTATCAGTCATAGTCCTTGAAAAAGTAAGACCTTGGAACACTGGCTTCCTTTATTGAATGTGATTAAAACCATGCTGTGTAAAGTAACCCCCGTTTTCAAATAAGTTCAACAATATAGAAAAGCACTTGGTCCGATCAAGGGAGTATGGTGAAAGCTCTTCGTGAACACCTTTGGAGGGGCAATTGCATCCCAGCTCTCAGGTGAGACCTCACAGCCCACCTCAGCCTCTGGGGACCTGCGGGGAGTCCCGCTTCTCCCGGCCGGGTGAGCTTCAGATCACACTGACTGTTCTAATGTCACTTGTTTCATCAGTGCACGCGGGAAGCCACAGATTGGTGTGTTTTTCTGGCATCTTCCTGACGCACCCTTGCCCTAAATAAATCTTTTTGCCAGAATCTTGTCTCTTAAATTAGCTGTCCAAACTCTTGGTCCTGCCAACACGGGTGGCAGTGCCCATGTTGCCAGGATCTCCTGGCACACGAGCAGCAGCATTTCCAGTGGGACCCGTGCGTCCCTGTCCTCCCCTCCTAGGACGGGGCTGCCCGTGTGCCCAGGGCCGGGCCGGGCAGCGCAGTCCCGCTTTCTCCCTCAGTGTGCCCCAGCCCTCAGCACACTGTTCCATCTCCAGTGCACACATTCACAGATTGGCAGCACCACCTGCCAGAGATGAGAACCTTTTAAGTTGTTGTCAAACGTCATAAAATATGTTCCGTGATTAATTCTGTGGGCACAGATTGGTTTTTGCACAGGGCCCAAAACTTGGGATATGTCACAGTGACCACATGGCAGCGGCATGCTGAATGAATTTGGAATTTGTTTTGTCAAGTGTGGGAACAGGCGCGCAGATGGGCTTCGATCCAGGGGTGTCGCTGGGAGTTCTCATTATAGCAATGACGTCACTTGTCACGTGGGCTGGCGACTCTCCTGCCAAGTTATGGAAAATCAAGGCAGCGAGGAGAGGCCACAGGCCAAGGGGAGGAGAGGGCCGAGAGCCCGGGCAGGCGCCGCCAGCAACCTCGCCCACAGGACACAGCATCCTGGCTCTGGAGGGCCATCGAAAGTGTCTGCGGCAGAACGAGGCAGAGAGGGAAGCTCGCGGCCCTCTTCAAGGGCACCTGAAACCTGGAAAGTCCCTTCTTCTCGGAGAAGAGAGACGAAAACAAGCGTATCCTTTGATTTCAGATTAGGTTCCAGAAGAAATCTTTGCGCGACAAAAAAGAATCTTTCTACAGTATCTAAGCCAAGGCTTTGGCTGCCCGAAGTTCATCTGGGAGGCGAGAGAAGCAAACAGAGGAAAACGTTTATATCAGCAGAGTCACAGAGCTGAGCTCCCCAGGGCACATGGCGGGCTCCCGCGGGGATCTGGAACAGAGTCCTGGACCAGCAGGTGCAGCTGAAGCTGTGTGGGGTGGAGGGGGGCTCAGGGATACCAGGGCTGGTGGCGAGCAGGACGCCTCAGCCAGCAGTTGCGCGTCTGTCTCAAGGTACTTGGAAAGGAGAACAAACCCACCCCAGGGGCCCAGACAGCCCCCGTGGGAGCAGGAATGAAGTATCAGCACCGTGGAACAGAAGCCGACAGCTGAGGGGCCCAGAGACCAAAATTCAGCTTCCTGCAAAGATCAACCAACGACAAACCTGCAGCTCGACTGCCTGGAAAGAGAGAGGAGACAGACAGGGCAAGAGAGAAATTACTGACGTCAGGAGTGAAAAGAGCAGCTCTAATATGTGCCTTACAGGGGTGAGGAGGAGTCTAAAGGGATGCTGTGAAAATCAGTCCCCCTAGTGCGTGTGTGCGGCGTGTGTAACACTACATCATCTACACCATCTTATTGTTGACATACACATTTATATGTGTCCGAGGAGGGTCTCACCATACAAATCTTGACCCAGAAGCTCTCAGTTAAAGTGTGAACATTTGTATTTTCTAAAATCCATGGCTTTTCTTGTGACGTGCATCTCACTGGAGACCTCCTGGCCCAGCACACGGGGCGCGTGACATTGTCAAACAGCAATCAGACAGTCACACTTAGTTAGGGTGAAGGACACCTGGACAGAAGAATAACACACTGGGAATGAGAAAGAGAAATCCAGAGGCAGAGTGGGACAGCCCCGCGGGGCCATCGGGACCCCGTGGCAGGATAGGATCCCGCAGTAGGTCCGCTCCTGTGCTGCGGTGGCTGCTGCAGGGTCGGCCATCACGGGTGAGTTGCATTCCAGCCGAAAAAGAAAAGGAGCCGGAGATTTAGCTCAGTGGTTCTGGCGCCTGCCTCGCAAATGCAAGGTTCTGAGTTCGATTCCAGTAACCACATACAATGCTGGGCGTGGAGACTCACGCCCACCAGCAATCAATGCCACATACCACAGTGCCGGGAGTGATGGCTCACACCTGTCATCCCAGCACTCGGGAGGCAGAGACAGGAGGATTGCTGAGTTCAAAGCTTGCCTGGGCTACATAGTGAGCTCAGGGCCAGCCTGAACTACAAAGTGAGACCCTGTCTCAAAAAAAAAAAAAAAAAAAGAAAAGAAAGGAGGGGACAGTTATCATTCCTCTTCAATCGGCATGTTGTCCACACCCTTCTCAGAAGTTCCACCTACTGTTTTGACCTTTAGCTCTTTCGCTAGAATTTAGTTCCATGACTCCATCTCCAAAGGAAGTAGGAGATTTTAGTTGGTTATTTTTATTTTGTTTCTTTGGTGCCGGAATTGAATTCAAGCCCTCAAACATGCCAGGAAAGGGTTCCACCACTCAGCTCTGTCTCAGAATATCTTCTTCTGAACAGCAAAGTGTCCAGCTGTGAAACCTCAGCTGTGTCGCCGAGGAGCGGAGCGAAGTCCGGGGCCGGGTTCTCAGCTTCGCCGGGCCAGGCCCCTCTCGTCTTCGTCTGGTCCTTGGCCGCCTCGCCGTGGGGTGGGACGGGGGAACAAGGGCTCGCTCCTGCCTTCAAGGAGCTGCCAAGGGAGCTGAGCAGATGAGCCCTCGCCCAAGGAGAGAGTCCAGCCGGGCCCCGCCCAGGCGACGGACATGCTGCTCTCACGGTTTCTAAGTGAAGCCTGGATGCCCGTTCAGTCTGCGAACGAGGCCAGGCTAAGCGGACTCTGGTCTTCCCGCAGGTCCCGCGGTCAAGGCTCGGACGGAGCCTGCTCCCCTGCCAGGTTCGGCCGGTGCGGAGCGACCGGGGAGCGGGCAGCAGAGGTGCAGGCGCTGGGGATCCGGCGGCGCAGACTCCCGGCGAGCAAGCCAGGACGGGCCGGCTCCTCGGCCCTGGCCTCGGGCTGGCCGCGTGCCACCCCGGGCGCTGCCAGCCCTGCGCGTGGGACCGGCCACACAGCGTGCTCACCGGGTTCCGGATCCAGCCACCGGAGCCGCCGGCGGAGGGGCACGGCCGAGCGCAGCGCTGCCGCAGGGATCCGCCTCCGCAAGGCGGCTGCAAGTCCCAGCACACGGCGCGGCTGAGTTCCGGCGGGGGCGCGTCTCCCCGGCCCTGGCTTTGCTCCGCCCGGACTTGGGTTTGACTGTGAGGACACGCGGCCGGGCCCCGACATCTGACACGGGAAAAGCACCCTGGAGTCTGGCTGCTTTTCGGTCATCTGAGCCGCGCTCCTCCCCCCAGCCCTCGGAGCCCACCTGAGACCCATCGCCCAGCGCCAGCGCCTCCGGATGAGGCATCTACACCCACGATCCACGGGGTGAGTTGCCACCCGGGTCGTCCCGGCAGAGCCAGCGTCTGGCCCCAGGTCGGCACGAACCACCACACACGCGATCCCGTCGGACCAGGGCCGCAGACAGCGGGCTGTATTGCTTTGTAGCTGAACTGTGCATCATTTAAAATACATCTGGGTACTTAGGCTTCTAAGTAGGACCTGGGGTCTGGGTGGCCCCACCGGAGGTTTTTCCTGGGTGGGGAGAGAGGGACACACCCACCAAGACTGCTCCCATTTCTCTGCCGAGAGGGGCGGCCCCTCCCTCACCCTCCTCGGCCTCGGTTGCGCTCAGTCACTGGGGTGTGGGCGGTGATTTCCAGGCCCCAGTTTGGGGTCCCGCCCTTTCACCTTGGGAGCACAGCTGTGCGGCTAATCCACGAAGGCTCAGACGAGCACGTGTGCTGTGACTCAGACTGCACGCTTCCTGTGGACTGTCTTTTTGCTATTCATTCCTCGTGCAGAAGCAGTAGAGGGTAAATATATAAAGTGTATCCAGCAAATATGTAACAGTGGACTGAGGGAGATCTCTATTGTATACTCTGTGCTTCCTTCTAAGAAGGAATACCTGTAAAGGTATTAACATATACACTTAAATAATTCTTTTGTACAACAAGCACATCGAGAAATATTTATTCACTGGGCCAGTTGCCCTGTGTTCACCAGAGCAGCGGGGAAACGGCACGCCTAGGACAGCCCTGCAGGACACGTGGACGTTTCCTGGGGTGACTGGAGGTGGCTCATGCACACAGGCCCCGGGGAAAACATAGACAGACGCATCACTATTCCAGAAGCCAAGCTTCCGGTTAAACACTGACAAAGCAGCAACCTATTTTCAGGTATAGGCTGCTACTGCAAAAAAACTCCACCAAATATTTAAAGAAAAACATGCATGGCCTGGAGGGTTAGCTCAGTGGTTCCAGCGCCTGCCTTGCAAGCGCAAGGTCCTGAGTTCGATCCGGTAACCACATATAATGCTGGGCGTGGAGACTCACGCCCACCGGCCATCAATACCACATCCCATAGTGCCGGGCGTGGTGGCTCAGGCCTGTCATCCCAGCACTCGGGAGGCAGAGGCAGGAGGATTGCTGAGTTCCAGGCTTGCCTGGGCTCCATCGTGATCTCAGAGCCAGCCTGAACTACACGGTGAGACCTGTGTCTCAGAAAATATAAAAAGAAAAGAAAGAAAGCCAGAAAGACAAAAGGATCACAATATCCCTTATGTACCTAAGTGCATAATGTGTTAATAAAATATTAACAAATTAAATCTAGTATATTGAAAGGATAAAATACTCTAAGCAAGTGGAGTTTATAGTGGAGATGCTAAACTCATTCAGTAGTGGGAAACTGACCAGTGCCATCCACCGTATTAATAGTCAAAGGAACACACAATCAATCTTTTAAACCGCTACAGAAAAAAGTGTTGGAAAAGTTCCACATCCATCACCACAAAGACTTTCCGTAGGCATCATGATGCTGCTGACATTTTATTTAGTCCTTTGAGGCAGACTGAAAATAGGACGAGTCTTTTGAAAATTGCCTATCGAAGGCGTATAATTTTGCTGGATGAAACTACAAGTTGGTGTCCCTCTGCGAAAAGGATTTTCTTTAAACTAAGAATAGAAAGGAGACTTTCTCAACCTGATTTAAAAAAAAAAAACATTGACAGAACACCTAAGCTAACATTACACTGAGCGGTGAAAAACGTAACTCTTTTCCTCTAATTTAGGAAGAGGCCTGGCACATTCCTGCTCAACTCCCCTTTCACTGGGTGCCCTTTCCAGTTAGTAATGTAAGAAAAAGAAATGAAAGGTGTTTGGGTTCTATGTTGACATGATTATCCGTTCGGGGAAGTCCCAGGAAACCCATAGAAGGACTCTATGCACTAAGTGAGTTTAATCAATTGCAAGAGACAAGGTCAACATATAAAATCAAATGTAATTTTTTTTTCCTTTTTGAGACAGGGTCTCGCTTTGTAGTTCAGGCTGTCTCTGAGCTCACTATGTAGCCCAGGCAAGCCTGGAACTCAGCAATCCTCCTGCCTCTGCCTCCCGAGTGCTGGGATGACAGGCATGAGCCACCATGCCCGGCACTGTGGTATGCGGTATTGACTGCTGGTGGGTGTGCGTCTCCACGCCCAGCACTGTATGTGGTTACCAGGATCAAACTCAGGACCTTGCACTTGTGAGGCAGGCAGGCAGGCGCCGGAACCACTGAGCTAACCCTCCAGCCCTCAAATGTAATTTTATACTAGCAATAAATAATTTGAAACCGATGTGTGTGTGTGTGTGTGTGTGTGTGTGTGACTGAATCCAGGGGCTCCCCCAGGCTAAGCATATTCTCCCCCATTGAGATACACCCTTAGAATCAGGAAGTGTAAAAAATTTATAAATTTACATTAGCTTCATAACATGAAGTATTTAGTATAAATCCAACCAATCATGAACAGAGTCTGTATCCCAAAAAGTACAGAATCCTCAGGAAGTAAACCAAAGAAAACTAAGTGCTCAAGAGATATTTTATGGGTTGAAACATGTAACTCCCCCAAAGTGATCTCTAGGTTTAATACGCTTCTAACAACATCTCAGCAGTATTTATAGATAAGTTGCTATAAAATTTATATGGAAGTCAAAGGAGCTATAAGAGCCAAACAATTTGAAAAAGACTAATAAAGTCAGAGAAATCATACTACATGATTTTAAGATTTACAATAGACCTACAGCAATCAATTCAGTGAAGGGAAAAAAAAAACATAGACACACTGATCAATACAACAAAATAGAGAACGCAGGACAGACCCAAACCGACACAAAATTACACACACACACAAAAATTCAATAGCAGAAGCATAGCCCTTCACCTGATGGTGTTTTGTTTTGTTTTGAGACAGGGTCTCACTGAGTTGCACAGCTGGCCTTGAACCTGTGGTCTTCCTGTCTTGGGCTCTCACATCACCGTGATGAAAGGTGTGGATGACTGTCCAGCAGCAAATGGAGTTGGAACAACTGGTCGACTATCCTGCAATAAACGAATGCTACCCTTAACTTTGAGCCTTCTGTACATGTCCCTTGACTTATGAGGTGTTCTTAATTGAAAACATTGAAATGAAAATATTTTTAATATTTTGTAAGCCTAGGTCAATTTACCAGCACTGGACATGATGCCCCAAACCCACAACATAAAGGAGGAGAGGTTTACTATGACTTATGGTTTATAGAGGGCACAGCCCATGGGCCGGCACCAAAGCAGACATAGCATGGGGAAGAAGGGTCTGGAAGCCAAGCTGTTCCACCAGGGCAGCCCAGAAGCTGAGCGAGAAGGGAGGAGGAGCTGGGAGGGAGACACACCCATTCGGGGCAGGCCCCAGCGCCCGCCTCCTTCTGGTCCCACTTCCAAACAGCCCACGCCCACGAGGCTCATCAGAGAAGGAGTGCAGTGCCCGGATGCATCAGTCTTCTTCCACACGTGGGAATCGCGGGTGATACTCTAGATCAACACCGTAACATGCACACGACCTACCCAACATCACAGCTTACCCCAGTCCCCGGAGACCACGCTTGAAACCCTGAAGTTAGCCTGAAGTTGGGCAAAATCATCTAACATAGACCATATTTTCAAAGTGTCGACTATCTCATGTGCCAGTGTTGTACTACCGTAGGGGATAAAGAGGTCGTATGAGGCTTTGCAGACACAAGAGTCTTCAGGACTGAAGACTGTCTACAAAGGAACTGAGTAAACATGGCTCATGGGTCTGCATGTAAAATAAGCAATTATAAGATGTTGAGAAAGAAACCAGTCAGAAGCTTATGAGAAAGGAAGAGCTGCTCCCCAGGAGGAGGATGGGCGGCAGGTTCCTCTGGGGCAGAGCTGAGGGCGTCCTGGAAAGGCACAGACTAGGAATCAGCAGCGGGAGACAGCAGAGGGAAGCAGACGGCCTTCCGAGGCGGGGAGGGGCCGGCAGAAGCTCCTCACCATCGGTGAGCCGCGGTGGCAGGGAGTTCCTCCAGAATGACCTGCGAAAATTCAGAAGTGTTCTGGGTCCTCCGCTGTCATTCCAGAGGGTGTTAGAGAAAGCAGGGAATGGGCAATTAGGTCAGGGTTTCCCACCAGGCACCTCGGAGGGGAGAGTGTGGCTTTCATGAAAGTCTGTGCAGAAGCCAGGAGTAGCCTCATCCGGGTCCTTGGGCAAATGAGGAAAGCCTGCTGGGTCCACCAGACAAGTAAATGTGGCGGTGTCTTTGAGCCTCAGTTTCCCCACTGTGAAGTGGGTTTTTCCTTTTTTTTTTTTTTTTCTTTTTGGAGACAGGGTCTCGCTTTGTAGTTCAGGCTGGCCCTGAGCTCACTATGGTGCCCAGGCAAGCCTCCGCGAACTCAGCAATCCTCCTGTCTCTGCCTCCCGAGTGCTGGGATTACAGGCGTGAACCACCACGTCCGGCACTGTGGTATGCGGTGTTGATTGTTGGTGGGCGTGTCTCCACGCCCAGAGTTATATGTGGTTTCCGGGGATTGAACTCAGGACCTTGTGCTTGCGAGGCAGGCGCCGGAACCACTGAGCTAACCCTCCGGCCCTTTCTTTTTTTTTTTGAGACAGGGCCTCACTTTGTAGCTCAGGCTGGCCCTGAGCTCACTATGTACCCCAGGCAAGCCTCGAACTCAGCAATTCTCCTGCTTCTGCCTCCTAAGTGCTGAGATTACAGGCGTGAGCCGCCACACCCGGCTGAAGTGGGTTATTCTGGAGCACTGTTTGCTGTGTAGGATGGCCTCAGCTTACCACATGAAATATTTAATATGCTTTTAGGCTTCCCCTCCACATTATTGACTAGGATCGTGGCTCTGTTCTGTAGAAAATGACCTAAACAACACAAGACCCCAGTTGCAAACACAAACGGCTCCGGTCTTTTGTAAACGGACCTGTACGTGGCTTCAGCGGCCTGGCTTGGCCCCTCCATGGCAGGAGCAACGATGTAGAGGGCAGAGAGAGCACCCAGCTGGGCACTGCCAGGCCCCTCGCTGCACACAGGCTGCGCAGGGCAGGAGCGGCGCAGCCTCCACCGCTCGTGCCAGATGGCGGTAGGCGAAGTTCAGACCCAGACCAAACACACTACAGAGCCCACCTCAGACAGCCACCGTCATAGGTAGCTTGAGACTGATTCTGTCCTAGTCATTCTCTTTTTTAAAAAGTATGGATTTGCAATTAGTTTATCTCTTCCTGGAAGTCAGATTCCTGGTAGACCAGGAAGCTCACCAGCACACCCTGTGGCCTCCAGCTCTGGCTGCCCTAGAAAATCATTTCTAGAAATTAAAAAATAAAAAGAGCCTCTGCCTAGCTTGGAACCTACTTCAAAGCATTTAAATTAGACTCTCCAGGAGTAATTTTCTTCAATTTACTCTACAAGAACTTCAGATTTAAGAAAATTGAGTTGGCACAACATTTGTGCTCTTATATATTTTTCTGATTTAATGAATCTTCCAAAGATAACTTTTGCAGAGGTTGAAATTTTATCAGTTCTGACCCAGCATATTTATTCTGATGAATGGAGCAGGAGAAAAGGATCATAGATGTATGAGAAACTGACCAATTTTGAGTCATCCAACAATGCTTCTAATAGCAAAAATTATTGTAAGTGTAATAAGTGTTTATTTTCCCCACTCTGGTCCATGTATTAAATGGACTACTCTGTAGCCACTTAAATTAAGGTAAGGGAGATACTTAATGAATATGATATGCACATATTCAACCCATGAGGAGGAAAGCGCATGATAGACAAGTCTGATAAGAAATAGTTTTGCAAAAAAATCATTTGAATAAAAAATTTTAAAAACTAGAAGAATGTATTTCAAAATAAAGAGTATATGCAATGTGATGGTTTTATACTGTTTCTCAGGCATAATGTTACTTTCCAGATTTTTTAATACTTAGAATGAATAATCTGTGTAAACAGAGAAATGAAAAGCAGTTATAGACTCTGAGAGTTTGGGCTGGACCACTGCCCCGCAGAGCTGCCCGTGTGTGTGAAGCAACCGCCACCTTCACCCTCCCCGTGTGTGTGACTCGACTGCCGAGGGAAAACAGCCTTCTGGAAACACCCGGGGGTCTCCAGGCCACTGGGATCACAGACAAGCCCTCGCTCCACGTAAGACTTTGATTTAGGAAGTGGAATCAGGAACAACTGGCTTCATTTGGCAAAGACAGAGGAAGGTAGGACTGGATGCTCCGGGATCGGCTCGTGCAGTTGCTCTGAGCTGATGCGCTGCTTTCTTCCTTAATGTCTTCTAATTAGGAACAGCTGCTGTGAGCTGAGCAGGGAGCTTCCTGCTCTCGCCCAGCCTCTGAAGTTAAATCAATCTCTGTAATTAAAGAGTTGGTGGAGCAGACAGGAGGGCCGGCAAATCTGCGTAGGTCTCCGGCTTCAGTGCGTGTCGTCGGAGCATCTTGGGGAGAAGCGGGACTGAGGGCCACGGTGGACTAACGCTTTCTTAAAATGTCTTCAGCATTTGCCTTTCGATCTGGAGGGGACAGTAATATTAACTGACTGCAAGACTGATGGAAACAAGCACAAACATGGTTCTCTCCAAAACGGGTTCAGATCAGCTAAGAAACTAAAGATGAGTTCAAGACGGTACTGGGAAGGTATCGCCGCAGGATGCTGTCGATCCCGGTGACTCTGTGGAGTAGATGGAAAAAGGAGGGGAACGGTCTCATTCCCTCCAGCGTGTTTCTGTGGTTGTGTGTGTGCACCCATAGGTCTGCTGTCAGAGTGAAGTGAACCAGAAACACCCCGGACTCCTCTTTCCGAGTCAGAGACGCCCGTCGGACGGGCCGGGCCTCGGTGCAAGCTGGAGGAGATGCTGCAGCTGAGGCCCCGCCGGCCACGGCCATCCCGATCGTGGAGACGGGGTGGACTTCAGGAAGACCAGGATGCAACTCCTGAACGTGGACTTTGGCCACTGTGTTAGTTAGGGTTCACTAGCGCAGCGCTCCCCAATCCTGGGCCACAGACCAGTAGCAGTTTGTGTCCCGTTAAGAACCAGGCTGGACGGCAGGAGATGAGCACGAGGGGGGGCGAGTGACGCGTCTGTATTTACAGCCGCTCAAATCGCCACTGAGCTCTGCCTCCTGTCCAGTCAGCGACGGCGTTAGATTCTCACCGATCTGCGGGTCTGGGGCAGAGCTGAGGCAGTGATGCCAGCACTGGGAAGCAGCTGCAAGTAAGATGAACCTCGGCAGAGAGCCCCGGCGGCACACAGAGCATAATAAATCAAGTGCTTGCAGATTCGGATCAAAGCCCTGTCCAGCGAGCGGCAGTGGCAGTCTGTGGCAGCTGGTGTCGGGCTTGCCCGTTACTTCCCACTCCTGTCTGCACCTCTCTTCCACGCTGCGTACTCGCCGCAGCTACGGTTTTGGTGAACCCACAAGCTAACTGTAGCACAAGTGTGTAAAGAACAAGTGAGGTGACTTTGAGGTCTGAGGCCACTCTGTGCGCTTTCATATAGGACACAAATCCCTGTATTTTTTGAGCATTCAGGGAAGTCTCTCCACACAGCTCCTCCCTAAATTTCTTTATTGTTCATTTTCCAACTGTGTTCCTTCCAAGTTTCTAACTAGTTAAACCACTGGCTACAATCTATGAATCAGTGTACAACTGCACGTCTAGCCTTTTACCCTGTGAAACTATGTACAAAGCCGGGTTCACTATCTAAAATACTGTCTACAGGGAGGATGTCCCTTCTCTGTGGTCCTTCAGATATGTCCTGGAGATGGGTTCCGGGGCTCCAGGGCTCCCACGGTCCCTTTGAGGAAGCCGAGTATCACACAGACCCATCTGTGCACCAGGCCCAAGTCACCTCTCACTCTCTCAGCGGAACAGAGGGGACTAACTCCCCAGGAAGCCACAGGCGCAGCTGGAAGAAGGACGCAGCGTGGCCGCGTTCCTGGGTGCTGTGGGGTCCTCCTAGAGCCGGTTTCTTGTTTCCTAAACAAAGAATTGGACAGGGCAGGTGGAAAAGGTAAAGAAGTCTGCTCTCCAAAGTGAAAAGTAGGTCAGAGAGTGAGAGAAGCAGAGAGAGCAAGCGAGATATCAGTGGCTGCGTTACTTTTCTTGTGTTGCTCAGACAAAACACCTGACATTCAAAATTAGAGGAAAGGGGTTTATTTGGCTCACAGTTCATAGCGGTCTCCGTCCATAACGGCCTAGGCAGGGTGCCAGGCGGGCAACAGCTGATAGTGGCGGAAGCAGCAAAGGCAATAAGGGGCTTTCTGCTTCTTTTATCTTATCCAAGACTATCAGGATTAGGGTGGTGCCGAACTAATCACAAGTAGTGATCACTAATCACACACCCTTAATCCTACCATCACATATTCCAGATTTAGCTACTTTCCCAAAAGACTGCAGGCTCGGGGGGGCACACCTGCCCACCAGCCGTGACATTCTACCCCTGGCCCCGGCCTTGTACCCGTAAGGGATTCAGTCGGCCTCTGAGAGCTGCTAGAGTCCTCACGGCCCAAGTCCGAGTCTCCTTCGAGATTGAAAGTAGACTCTTAGCCACAAGCCGCTGTACAGATGGAAGGAAAGTTAAACACTTCCTCCCTACAAGGTAAACGTCGCCACTCCTAAAGGTACAAGTGGGAGGGCACAAAGGAATAGGGCAAAATCCAGCAGGGCAAACGGAGACTCCCTGTTCCACCACCAGCACCTGACAGTCGGTGGCAAGGAGTGACACGGAAGGCTTGGGTGGCTCAGTGCCCACAGCACTGCGGCCCGTGGCAGCTCCGTGGCCTCTGCGGGGCCAGCTCTCTTCCCTCCCCGCGGTTTTCCTCAGATGACCCACTCCTGGTCCCTCAAACTTCTGGCGTCTCCACTGCACCTTCGGCTTCACACTCCCAGCCCCACACGCCACCTTTTCAGGGGCCGCTGCCCGGCCTCCCCGGGCTTCTTCTGAAATCTGGGTGGAAGCCTTTCCGACCCCACAACCCTTGTTTTCTGCATGTGCCTAATACCAGTGCCACGTGGCTGATGCCAAGGCCTCCTGCCAGCTGGAGCAGCAGCCCGGCTTCCTCTCTCCAGGCTAGAAGTGTGGGGTGCATGGGTTACTGAGCACTCTGAATACAGTTCTGAGGGACAAACTCTCTAAGCCGCCACCACCCTGGAACACGGTGCTCTGGGCTCTTCTCAGAGCAAAGGCTTTCACTGTTTGCAATTTTGAGGCCGCAGAGGGTGGAGTTCTGCTACTTGCGATGCCCACAACAATCTGTTTCATGACCCCAGAACAATAAATTCAACCTGACCCTACTTTCGTCACTGAACAGTTTACCCAAGTGCCACTCAGGTGGCACGTTTGTTTGCACAGTGCCTACGGCAGACCAGTCCATTCTTATTTGCACAAGATACACCGACACATCTGTTTGTTTCATATCAATTATTTTTGTGGCTACCTTTTTATTTAGGTCAATGTTTTCACATTTGATGTTTTTTTTCTAGTGAGATCTAATAATAATCTCGAGTGATTTTCTTTTACTAATCTGTGCAGGGTTTTTTTTTTTCTGTGAAAAATAACCTATGTTTTCGTGCTATAGTCTATAAAAGCTAATGTACATAAGCACACTTGTATAATTTTTATACTTCTCTGGAACTCAGTGATATCCGTCACAATACAAAACAGACAGATTTGAGACACTGAGGCTGAACAGGCAGGAAGAGCCGGAAGATCCGCAAAAGAAACACCTGAAAAAGGAGGAATGTTAGTATATCAGAGAGCAAAGGTCTGTGTTATGAAATCGAAACACAAAAGGGTTACCTCCCTCCTGTCAGCTCCTCATACTACAGAAACGATAGCTCTCGAAAGAAGAAACGGACCTAAAAATTTCCGATAGTGACCATGATTCTAACTCTTTGGGTGGTGTTGACCGCTGACCAGCATCTAACAGGTCATAACCATCCATAATCCAAGAGCAAGGACACACATTAATTTAAAATATTTATGTGTCTTCTGTATTAAAAATATGGAACTCATTTGTTGTTTATTCAAAATAATTGTAAAAACCTTTTACAACTTAGATGAGGCCTGCTAGTCCAAGTAAATGAAAGATAAGGGATATTTAGATGTCAACTACGATGTCCGACATCAACATCCTCACCATCATTTTGTGGAACTTACGCCACCCAGCGGAAAAAAGTAAAGTGCAGCACAACAGCGCAAAGCGCAAAGTGTGCTGCTCAGAGAAAGACAATAATGCTGAAAGAACCGGGAAAGAGACTAGACACTCCTCTCCAGACCGTGACAGTACATTGTGCATGGAATGTTTTAAGATAGAAAAATTATTGAATAAATTGGATAAAATTGTCATTTTTTTTTTTTTGAGACAGTGTCTTGCTTTGTAGTTCAAGCTAGCTCTGAGCTCACTATGTAGCCCAGGCAAGCCTCGAACTCAGCAATCCTCCTGTCTCTGCCTCCCGAGTGCTGGGATGACAGGCGTGAGCCACCACGCCCGGCACTGTGGTATGCGGTGTTGATGGCTGGTGGGCGTGAGTCTCCACACCCAGCATTGTATGTGGTTTCCGGGGATCGAACTCAGGACCTTTGCGCTTGCGAGGCAGGCACCGGAACCACTGAGCTAACCCTCCGGCCCTAAAATTGTCATTTTTAATATTTCTTGTTCTATTATCTTTTGTGTGTGTGTGTGTGTGTTACCAGGGATTGAACTCATGACCTTACACTTACAAGGCAGATGGCAGCACCACTATCTAAATCCCCAGCCCTCTTACAAAAATTACATTAAAAATCAAGTTTTGTTGTTCTGCATTTAATAACTGAAGTGGTAAATGGTTAAATTCTTTCCATCGTGATCTCACTCTCTTGATATCTATTCCCACGCATACTCCCTGCATTTACCCGGATGCGCCGGGAAGCCCCTGCGTGACACCTGCCCTGGGAGAGACTGTTACCGCTGCCTCGGGTGAAGACAGCACGCTTTGAAGGGCTCACTCCCTCTTGAGTGGGGAGCTGGCTGCCGTGGGGTGAGACAGTCGCCCTGGAGACAGGGAGGTGATTTCTGGGTCGGGGATGGAGAGCCTGCGCTTTGGAGATGGAGGCCACGTCTGCTGGGGCTGGGGAGAGTGAGGAAGACGCTTCCTAATCAGGGACTCCATGTTGCCCCCCCACCACGTCTCCTCCCAGCCCTCCCTCTTAACCCTCAGCCTGGGAGGCTGCTTGGCTGGTCACGGGTGAGGCTCCGGCTCACCTTCAGCAGCTTCTCCCTGTGGCTGTGGGGGTCGAGGTGTCCTCCCCGCAGGGCCCGCCGTGACGCTCGGAGGTCACCGGTGCAGGCCTGTAGCCGGGAATCTAACCCTATGAGCGTGCTTCTCTTTCCCACCATTTTGCCAGGGATATCAGGAATAAGTGTCCGATGTCGTCATGTTTCTTAGTTTGCAAAAGTGTTCAGAATCGTGGCACGCACAGCCCCCGAGCTTCCTGGTGCTCAGCAGTAAGGAGCAGGAGGGCCCAATGCAGACAGTTTGTGTGTTTTTACGAACAATTCATACATGGACGATTAGAGCTCATTTTATTCCTGGAAATAGGAATCATTATCATTTTAAAATTGAATCAAATTAGAAAGCCAATTCCAGAAGCCCAGAACCAATTAAAAAACCCACCCCTATCGCTTCTCGGCCTTTTGGCTAAGATCAAGTGTAGAAAAAAACCCACCCTTAAAATTCTGTTCCTTGGGAGCCATTCTTAATGTTAAAATCTGGGCTATTTGAGATTCTCCAGAGAAACAGAATCAATATAAACAGTCAGCTCACCCGGTCACAGAGGCTGGCAGGTCCGCAAGCGAGGTTCAGTCGGGGCCCTGGCCGAGACCCAGGTCGGGGCTCAGGTGGCCCGAGGTCCGGAGGCCCGAGGAGCAGAGCTCTGACATCTGAGGGCGGAAGCACAGGGGCGTCTGCGAGGGGGAGGAAGCTGGCCTTCCCCCGCAGCTTTGCTCAGTTTGGGACTCTGGACTGGGGGGGGGGGGCTCCTTACCGCGCTCCAAGTCCACCAGCTAGTCTCGGGGACCTTCTGCGCAGACACCCCCGAAACCGTGCCAGGTGGGCACATCGATCCCCGCTGCAGACGTCAGCCCGTTGGGGGTGAAGGCGCCGGCACCCACGCAGGCAGGACCACAGAGCGGGCGAGGCCGGAGCTTTGCTAAACCTTGTGGTTTCCTCTGGCCTCGCAACCGACGCTGTGTCCCGCGAGGAAACGGGACGAAGCAGCCACTGTCCCCTAACACGCACAGGCCAGTGGGAGGAGACCCCGGAAAGCTCGGAGCCGGTCCCCACGCGCCCCTCCCGCTCTCCGGTGCACCCGAGCTCCGCCCCCGTCTCCTGCTCCAGGGACCCCCCCCCCCCCCCGCCGCGGACTGCGCACGCGCGGGGTCTAGGAGGCCAGCGCCTTTGGAGAATCTGGTCCGTAAACCTCTCCCTTTCTCTCACCCATAGAAAACTGTCTTCCCGGAAACCTGTTCCGGGTGACGAGGAGGTTGGGGATCACGCCATGCAGTGTTCCTCCTCAGAAAGGAGTCAGCGAGCTGAGGATGGTAGCGCACGCCCGTCATCCCAGCACCCGAGGAGGCTGAGGCAGGAGAGCTCAGGCGACTTGGTAACTTGGTCAGAGCATGACAAAAAGCAAACACAAAAACGGGTCGGGGATATAACCGGGCGCAGAGGCTCCGGTTCAGTTCCCGGTGCTGGAAGAAGGAAGCCCGGAGGGGGCCGCAAGGGGCCAACCGAAGGGCCCAGGACTGGCGCGAGCGGACCCGAGGCGGCACCACTTCGGAGCCGCCCGCTCCTGCCGCCCACGAGCTGAGCCGGCGCCCGCTCTGGCAGCGGCCAAGTCCTCAGCAAAACGGCTTCCGCGGACCACAGCTGGGCACGTTGCCACTCAGGAGAGAGTCACCACACCGGAGCCGAGCTCAGGATGAAAGGCCCATGTGGGTAGAGGGCACAGATTGCATATTTTATTTTTTAAACTGATTTTATTAGTACATTTGCGACAGACATAATGATTCCATTCATCATAAGGAATGGCTACCTGTACATGATGGACCTGACTTCGTGTTCTTTTCCCGTTCACCTCTCTTCAGTTCTTCCCCTCTCCATTTGCAAAACTTTACTTCTATTGTTTTCCCTTCATTAAAAAAAATATTGTGTGTCCCAACCCCTTTCTCCCCTCCCCCTCCTCCTGCTTTGTTCTCCATCCCATTGAACATTTTCTTCCTACTTTACAGTATTTATCCCCCTTTTGGTCCTTATTTACACTTCCGGTTTCTCACATAGGAGAAATAACATGATACTTACACATGTGATGGTGACTACATATTTTTACACACATGTCATTTGCCTTTTCTCTCTTTCTCAACCTACATCCTTACACATACTCAAACTCCTGTCATAAAAGCATATTAATATTATCTAGGAATCCACACAATGCACGTGTCAGTTACTTTCCTCACTGCTGAAACACAATGCCCAACACCCAAAGTGAGAGGAGCAGAGGTTTATTTGGGACCCAGGTAGAGGTTTGGGTCTCTAATTGGCTCCATCGCAGGGTGCCACACAGCAGAAGGGCATCGCAGCGCAGGTAGGAGACAACAGAAGAGAGACAGCAGCATAAGCAACACCAGCCCGCTCTGGCCCTTAGATTCTACCTGGGTTACCCGCTCTCAGGGCAGGTGGCACTCACCAGGGCGGGGCATCTTCAATCCCAGCATCACACACACTAGATCCAGCCACCTGCAAAGCCACGCCTATGGCCACGTGAGGCTTTGGGGGGACAACGCGGTAGAAGCCCTAACACTGCACGAAGCCACCTATACAGTTGACAGGTCTATTTCCACGCTCTGCCATGTATCTCTGTGAATCTCATACATCGTTCTATCGCCCACCCCTAGTTTCTAAACAATGTCCAACAAGATATCACCTAGTATTTTGTAATTAATGTCAGGACATAAAATTTTGGTATTCACTGCTCAGTCTGTGTTTAGAAGTACCATAATCTAAAATGCCACCTTTTGTATTCACATAATGCCTTTGATTACTGTTGAACAAAAACAACTGATGGAGATAAATTCCATAAGTGTGATGAGTGAGAGGTTTTCTTGTCTGTCAAATGATAGCGTAAAAAAATATTTTTTTTGACTGAAGATGAGACTATCCAAGGAGTATCATGTTTCTGGAGTGGCGGGAAGTTGCTGCATCTCATTTCCAGAGAAGCCAGGGGAGCAAATGAGTATAGCAGGAAGCTGTGGTTTGACTTTAAATGCCTCTACGTGAGGCCCCATAGGAAGAACGGACCATTAAAGGAGTTCGTGTTCCCTCCCTCTCCCCTCTCTCTTTAACAATGCAGCCCATTATCGAGGTTAAGTCAGTCCATTGCTCAGCCCGTTCTAATAAGAAACGACTCCTCTGACAGCCCATCATCTTCTGAAGGGACAGCTGGGCCTAGACCACCAGTTTATATCACTGTAGGCCCAGTGCTTCTTTCCTTCCTACACACTTGGTGTTTGGATAAGGACAGACTTGTAATGAACCCAGGAGCTCAGGTAATGAACTAATTAAGGAGATAGTCAAAGACACAGTGTGGTCCAGTATTACAATGTAAGCCAGACCTAGTCTATGAACTTTCTGAACAATTTACACGAGAAGATGCATTTTGACAGTGGGAACTGCTTTCAACATCAAGCCACGAAATAAAGGGAGGTTGTATCCAGCTATGTGCTTTTAAAAATAGCAGACACAGGGCTGGAGATTTAGCTCAGTGGTTCTGGTGTCTGCCTAGCGAGTGCAAGGTTTGATCCGCTGTAACTGCATAGAACAATACTGGGCATGGTGACTCACGTTCACCAGCAATCAGTACCACACACCACAATGCTGGGCGTGGTGGCTCACACCTGTCATCCCAGCACTCAGGAGGCAGAGGCAGGAGGACTGCTAAATTTGAGGCTATCCTGGGCTGCATAGGGAGCTCAGGGCCAGCTTGAACTACAAAGCAAGACCCTGTCTCAAGAGAGAAAAAGAGAGGGAAAGAAAGAAAGAAAGAAAAAAGAAAGGAAGGAAGGAAGGAAGGAAGGAAGGAAGGAAGGAAGGAAGGAAGGAAGAAAAGAAAGGCAGGCAGGCAGGAAGGAAGAAAACATGAGAGAAAGCAATTTAAACAAAGGACATTGGTCATTATTTAGACCATAGTCAGGAGACCAGGATGGCTTAAGGTGGTTCAGAGACATCACCCAGGGGACACACCCATCCTAGCTTTCCTGCTTGCTTAGTCAGTGTTTGGCTGACATTTGCTCCTCATGGGTGATAGAGGTTCCACTTTTCAATCTAATTTTCTTATCAGCAGAATCTCCTACTCTTTGCCAATGTGGTTGATTTTCTTCGCAGCCTGGTGCCCACCTGTCATCCTGAGGTCTCTTTCTGTCTTCATTCCAGAATTTTTTAGGTCTATTTTTATGTTGAATTTCCAAGTTTCTTGCTTTTTATTTTCTTGGTTTATTTCCCCTTTTGATTGGAATAAATCCTTGAGTATATGGAAGGTAATGTTTTGAAATTTTGAATAGTTGAAAATATATTTTTCATCTTTATATTTGGCTGAAAGTTTGACTCAATATAGATTATAGTTTGGAAGTAAGTTTTACTCAGAGATCTGAAGGATTGTACTACATCATCTCAGCTTCGAGTGTTAATGTAGAGAAGTCTGATGACATTTTGATTCTAGACCCTTAGAACATAGTAGGATTTTCTTTA
>PVIC010013319.1:0-38234 GCA_004025085.1 Thryonomys swinderianus
GTGGAGACACGCCCACCAACAATCAACACCGCATACCACAATGCCGGACGTGGTGGCTCACGCCTGTAATCCCAGCACTCGGGAGGCAGAGACAGGAGGATTGCTGAGTTCGCGGCGGCTTGCCTGGGCACCATAGTGAGCTCAGGGCCAGCCTGAACTACAAAGCGAGACCCTGTCTCAAAAAGCAAAAAAAAAAAATTTGTATTGGGTAGCCCAGTCAGCGTGGCAAACATCAAAAATAAAAATAATAATAACAAATGCTGGCAAGAATCTGTGGGAAAAGGAACCCCCCTACACTTGGCGGGAATGTAAATTAGTACAGCCACTGTGGAAATCAGTATGAAGGCTTAAAACTAAAAATAGAACTACCACAAAATCCAACTATACCATTCTGTGACACATACATGAAGCAACCAAGTCAGTTTACTAGAGGGTACTGGCATTTCTACATTTATCACAGCCCTATCCACAGTAGCCAAGTTATAGAATCAGTTATAGAAGCAACAAACAAAGAAATTGTGGTATATCCATGATGGAGTACTATCTGCCCTAAAGAGTGAAACTGAGTCAAGGCAGGTGGATGGACCTAGAGATCATCATACTAAGCGAAATAACCCAGATTTACAACAATAGGACTCACATATTTCCTCTCATATGTGGCCTCTAGAGAGAGGCAGGGAAAAGACAACATGAAAGCAGGAGACTATTAGGGAAAGGGGGAGGAGCAAGGAAGATAAATGAGCTGGGGATGGTCAAAGTCCTAGTGCATATGTAAAAATCTCACAATGAAACTCAATATCCTGTGCAATCAATATGCACTAATAAAAAATTTACTGGATAATGTTTATTACCGAAGTTCACAATCGAACTCCAGCCCTTGTGCTTGCAAGGTAGGTGCAGAACCGCTCGAGCTAAATCCCAGGCCCTGCTTTTTTTGATTGTTTGAAGGAAAGTTCTCAAACATTTGCTGGATGTTTCTCTTAACAGTGTCCACTTTATTGTCTTTCGCACAGCAAGCAGCTTTTGCATTTTCCCTACATAGCAACTGTAGCTTCTCTCCGTCCTGAAATTCCCTGTGGTCCCTTTTCCTTTACCACTGCAGTCACAGTATCAGCGTCTGCATTTCCTCCCAATTTTGCAGCAGTTGTACGCCTTCGTTTTAGATTTAATTGTCTTCCACACTTATATTTAACTAGAAAAATTGAATTACAATGCAATTAAAATGAATGTAAGCATGTTTAAAAATTTAATAACTAGTAATTACGATTTGCATAGGTACCCCTGTAACTCATGCTGTCTGCAAAAAATATTCAAATAAACACAAGATATATGACATACCAATGAATAAATCATTTGCACTTAGTAAATTGTCTGACATCAATTGGATCTATGTAGTATTAGTGTACTGCAACAGCACCTTAGGCTATGTGGTAAAATGTTCTACATAACAATACAGTTGTGTTTAACAGGAAAATATGTGCACCGCTTCAGCTTCTAATTTAAATTAGGTAAATTTAAATTAACTGAGAATAATATTCCCCAGTCACCCCAATCACATTCCAAGAACTCAAGAACCACATAGAAGCTCCAGAGGAGACAGGAGATGTCGAGACGGGTAGGCAAAGCACAGGTTTCCTCGAGGTTCTGCGATTTAGAGGGGAAAGAACGTTTCAGATAAGGCTGCTGGTGACCCCCCTCTTCACTTCAAGCAAAATAGCTCCACTCTCTTGTTTACTTTTGAATGTTCTCGTCAGATTTGGTTGAAAAAAAAAAAGTGTTTTAGTGTTTGCTTTACTTTGAGAGTCAGAAGCCGTGAATCCCCTGTTTCCTGGCTTCTCAAAGCACTAGAACCTCGTCAGGGTGTCCCCAGACCTGGTTAGAATTGTCCCTCTCTGGAATATTTGGGTGTACATCAACTAGGTTGTGTGGACTTTTCAACACACACACACACACACACACACATGCATGAACACACACAGTGTTTTGGTGAGGAATTAGCCCATCCTGACCCCAAAGTCCAACTCTGGCATTGTAGAAGAATGCACGGGGGCGGGGGGGTGGGGCGGGTAGGGGGAAAAGTGAGAATTAAGTTGCGTCATATACTGGTACAAATTCTCAATGTGGAGTGCATTCGTGATGTGTACATATAATGTACCAATAAAATATACCAAGAAATGCAAAAAAAAAAAAAAAAGAATGCACAAATAGAGAACACAGATCTGATGGCTTCTGCTGGGCAGCTGTGGCCTGGTGGAATGCCTGGACCCTGAGGCTCAGCCTCACGGCTTCCCTCCTGCTGTGACACCTCCTGCCCCACTGGAAACTCTGCAGTGGTTTGGCAGAGGGGTGCTTTAGTGATTAACACAACGAGCACCGGAGAAAACTTGAGTGGATTTAAATTCCAGCTCTCCTACTCTAGCCCTGTGTCTTTGAGAAAATTTCTTAATCTCTTGGTTGTCTCATCTGTGAAGTGAGAACACAGTCATGGCTTGTGTGTAGCTGCCCTAGAGCCTCAAGCGCTCACAGGTGGGGCTGTTGGGAGTAACTGGATCACAGATGTGTGACACTAGATCAAAGCTGGGGTACTGTTTAGCAGTGTGGGTGATAGACTTACCAAAAAGAGAAGACCCACCCTGGCTGTGGGTGGCATGGATCAAGAGGCTGTAGCCTGGAAAGAGAGAAAAGAGAAAGCAAAGGGAAAGCTGCAGCTTCCCGCCCGCACTGCCATGGACTGTTTCTCCTCTGTGATGTCCCTCTGCCATGCCACCTGCCTTGGAGCCATCCAACTGGGGACTGAAACTTGTACAAGCCATGAATGGAATTAAACTTTTTCTCCTTTAACTTGTAGATGTTGGATATTTTGTCCCAGCAAAGGGAAAGCAATTAAGACACTAACAATATACATAAAGAGCCACTCCAATGATTAGATGAGTTAATATGAACATCAAATTTATAATAGTCCTTGGCATAAAGTTAACACCATATAAACAGTGTAAAAATCAAGCAGTTTTGGCATATTTTTCCTGATTTTTTTTATTTAAAAATAATGGAAGTACTCTTGGCATTTTCCTTAAATAACTCTGTTGTCTGGGCAAGAGGACATTTTATATGCTAGAGCTAGCTCTTGAGAGCTGTTCAAAATATCTTTGTTGAATGAATGAGGGTGTGGATAAATAGGTGATTGAAAATGGGATGATGTGATTATTCACACAAGCTCAGAATCCAGGCACCGTCTTCCAAGTATTGGAATCCCTGCACTCCCTGTGAATCATGGCTTGGTTTTATCTGTTTTCTTCTCCTGACTGTTGACCTGAGAGCTTTCCAAGACTCATTTGAATGTAACCTCGATAAATGCTTTTCATAATTGAAGAGATTCCAAACTTACCATCAGCAAAGCTCTCAGCACAAGCAAAAGCAAAGGTAGGGCTTTGTATTTATGAAATCAGATTAGAGTGCAGGGTAAGGTAAAAATACAAAATAAGAAAAAGTTAAAATAAGGCTACAGACATTTTTCTGGAGACTTAATGTCACCTTATTAAAAGAACTTTCATTATTCCTCCCCATTGTTCTTCCCTAAATGGCTTTAGTCAAACTCAGCTTCCAATTACCTCTAATGGATCTAAGGGTAGATGACTCAAAACAAGGGTTATCCCTCTGCTATTCAATGTCTCCAGGTCCCTGGGAGTGTCCGGCTCACCCAGATCTCACAATCCCACACTGCCAGCTGTGAAAGCAGACAGGGTGGAAAAGGTAAGAAGGAAGGATTCTCTTTCTTATGTGCACATCCATTCTGAATCATCTCTGAGGAAGGTTCTCAACAGAAAGTCTCTCTCCAAATTTTCTAAGAAAATTGCAAAGCCAATCATCTCTGGAGACTCAAGTAAAAAAAAAAAATAAGAAAGAGGAGTTATTGCTGACAACAGAATATACACTGAGTGGGGACATAGGGCAGGCTGGAATTTTTCAGTGCTGTTTGCTGGAAGCTTTAATGTTTCTAGTTCAAATGTGGGCTGTGTTTGGAGTCCACCTGTGAAGGGCAAAGAGACTTCTTGGAGCTAAAATCTGGAAGGAGGAGCTAGCAAGACCAGAGTGGTCCTGGGCAAAGAGCTGGCTAATATCAGGTTCCCCTGGGCCCAGAGCTGGGAAGATTCCCCAACCCTTCTTGATTGCATCTTACGAGGCTATTTCCAGGGCCTGATCAGACCCTCAAATACCTGTAGAGGGGATGAGCAGCAATAAAGAGAAACAGAGACAACATTCAAACTACAAGGGGAACTGGGAGGAGCCTGCATCTAATGGACGTGCTCCATAGTCAACTCCACAGTTGACCCGCTTATCAAAGACCCCTGCAGCAAATCCCTGTCTCCTGCTCAGAGCTCTGACAAAAGGTGAGAAGAAGGACTCAGAGAGTCAAAGAGAAATTGCAGAGAAACAGTCCAAAGCCAAATGCCTGAGAAACTGGGAGGGGGCATGAGTGTTGCTGGTGCAAGTCCTAGAATGCAAAGGTTTGGGAACCTCAAGTTCTCATGTCCAAGGGCAGGAGAAGAAGACTGTCCCACTACTTGATGAAAGAGAATTCTCCGCTCTGATGGATCCAGGCCCCACTTGATTGGATGATGACATCCAGACCAGGTGAGGACAGATTTTCCTATTTAGTCCACTAAGTCAAATTCCAGTCTCCTCTAGGAACACCTTTAGGGACCCCCAGAGACAAGGCTTCCCAGCAACTTGGGGAATCAGCCAGTACAGGGTCCCTGTGAGAGGACGGGCCTTCTCTGCAGTGTCCAGAGAAGCAGAGTCAGGAAGAGGCTTCAGGGTGGAGCTGTTGTCTCTGCCTCCTGTTCACTCAGACGTTGTAACTAGGGGATGGGTTGCACTGCCTCCTCCGACATATCACTTGAGCTTGCACCCAGGACACCTGGGGTCTTGCTCAAACGGCCCACTGTGTTATCAAGATCCCTTGTGCCCACGGGGTTTCTCTCATTGTTCTCTTGACCAGTTTCTAGTCCAGCTTCCTTGCTCTTTAGATGTGAGTCACTGCTGCAAGTTCTCTTTTTGCTGCTTTGCATGGTCTGCCTCCTTTCTGCTCTGCCTGGGTCAACTCCACAGGCTCCAAAGCTGGAGCCTTTGCAGAGCTGTGAAACACCTACTCCAGGCCACCCTCTGCACTCTGTAGGGTCCCTCCTTTTGTGCTTTGCTCGTGGCTCTTTGTCTCTGGCTTTCTCTAGCTGACAGTCAAGAGTCAAGGGCAATGATAATGCAAAATATGCCTGAGAAGAAGCAGAAACACTTCTGCTTGCTAAGGTGTTAGTTTTCCATCACTGTGACAAGAAGACTGAGACGACCAAAGAAAGGTTACAAAGAAAGGTTGATTTGGGCTCACAGTTTCAGAGGTTCAGTACCTAGCATCTCGGCCCTGTTGCTTTGGGCCATGAGTGGTAGTCATCATGACAGGCAGGGCTTGATGAGGAAGCAGAGAAATAGAAAGAGGGCAGGATGGGGTCCCAATAACCCCTTGAAGGATATGAACCCCTTCAGTGATCTGACTTCCTCCCCTTAAGTCCCAACTTCTAAAGGTTCCTCTCCCTCCCGAGAGCTCCACAGCCTGGAAATATTCCAGATTCACACTACAGCATAGATCATACTCCACTGGATGAGCCTTCCATCCAGAACTGGTGGCTGTGGCCAAGGAAAGGCCCTAATTCTTGAATCATAAGGACAGCTTCCATAGCACTGAGAGAGTAACACAGAGACACAGTCCCAATTTCAACTGACAATAATATTCATATGTTCTTTAAATTAAACCCAGACCTTCTGTCTCTTTGATCCTTTACCACATGCAAGATGAAGGAAACCAGGATAGGTCCAGCTGGGTCATTCCAAAAAAGGTCCATTTGCTCTGTGACAAGGATGAAGTAGCAGATGCTATGTGACACTTAAAGGGGAATATGATGTCTGACATTTTCTCTACAAATGTTCTATAAGCACAATCCTGTGTAAAAGTACCACAATTACACTCAGAGACAGCTTTCTAGTGTTGATGACCTGGGACTGTTGGAGAGATGAGACCTTTCTCATCACATCTGAGAAATCAAAGCCACGGCAGAGTGGCTGCTGTCTGGCCTCCTGTGTTCCAAACACCCAGGATGCTCCCAGCACAATGCAGTGGACCTGCTTTTGATGCCAGGGGCAAAGTGCGGGTGAGGAACCCCTTCAGTTGGGTAGAGGGGCCAAGCTGTTTTAGGTTTTTCCCTTTCAATTTTCCTTATCGACTTTTATCAATAAAATAACATAAGTTTCTTGTTCCAACTGAAACAAATGTCAATGCATATAGTAGGTGGATTTGTTTTCTCAACAAAGCAGGATTACCTACACATATCACTTTATATCTTTTTTGTTATAATAGTATGTTGTGAGCAGCCCTTCAAGCCAAAGTGTGTGGATCTAATTCTTTTACATAGCTGCATCACTGAAAGTGTACATTTTATCCCACTGTTTCCCAATTTAAGGAAGGTTCAGATTACTTTCTGGTGGGTTTTATTTGTATGTATGATTTTCATTTTGTCCATTGGACACACGAGGCATTTTCCCAATCTATCCTCACACAAATGATTTTTAATTTCCAAAGAGAACATGTGCAAAAAAAATGGAATTGCTTGAAAATTGGAATGAGTTCTTTTTAAAATAGGTACTACCAAATCACTTTCCAAAATTAGAAATCCACCCTCCCAGCAGCAAAACAAGAAAATGTCAGTCTTCCCACATCTTCACCAGCACTCTCTTCTTGTTCTGACTTGGGCAGTTTCCTAAGGAATATGTATCCAGGGAAAAAGGAGGAAACAGAGAACCTCAGCCTTCCACCTACTAGATTCACAGGCTTCTTTCACACGTGCATATGACCCAACATCTGCCATTCTTTTGGAGGCTTGAAAGACCACCCAAGAACCCACTTTTGTGGTGGACCCAGAGGCAGGCTCCAGATTCTTCCTCGGGGATAAAATCCCACTTCCTCAGGGTTCCGAGTGGCATGGAGGCCAGCACTTCAGGGTCAGCCCTGCCCAGATGAATGCAGAACCCCAGGCCCATTTTTAGTTGACACAGGACTCCAAATGCCCAGCTGCCTTCACTCACCCCAGGACGGTTCTGTAAGATCACCTCCTCTTGACAAGTTCCCGCAGGTCAGTGCTGCAGCTTTCCTTGCAACTACACCACAATGGACTCCTCCTGCTTTAGCTTAAGACTATGATTAAAAAGCCCCTCACGGGGGCCAGAGATTTAGCTCAGTGGTTCCGGCACCTGCCTCGCAAGCGCAAGGTCCTGAGTTCGATCCCGGTGACCACATAGAATGCTGGGCCTGCCCACTCACGCCTACCAGCAATCAATACCACATACCACAGTGCCGGGAGTGGTGGCTCATGCCTGTCATCCCAGCACTCGGGAGGCAGAGACAGGAGGATTGCTGAGTTCCAGGCTTGCCTAGGCTACATAGTGAGCTCAGGGCCAGCCTGAACTACAATGTGAGACCCTGTCTCTAAGTAAATAAATAAAAATAAATAAATAAATGGCTCCTCCCGTAGCAGTCCTTCTCCCACAGCCTGCTTTCAGTGAACTTGGAGGTGAGATCTCCATTTTTAGAGGAATCCAGCACCACCTGATACTCACTGAGAGTCTCTAATGTAATGCAACTGTCTCTCTGGGTGCCCTTGAGCGTGCTGCCTGCACTCCCCGCGGCACACCTCCACAAATGAAGCACCCACACAGTAGCTCACTGCACCTTCTGTGCACTGAGATAGGAGAGAAGAGATTAAGTCGAAAGGAGGCGATTGAACTTGTAATCTTAAAGTTATACTGTCAATAAAAACTGCAGCTTCAGGATCCAAAGCCCAATAAAAGAATTCCTAAGATCCTGGAGGATTCAACAGCTTTGACCATTCCCCTTTACCTATATATGGGCCTTTTTCACCCGTGAATAGGACCTCCCTTTCGAGGTAGGAGATTAGAACAGAGCAAAGCCATCTGTTAACTTCTTGGGCACATGTGCAATTCCTGGAAAAGTATGCTTCCTCCTCCCTTGTGCTTCTTGATGCCTAATAAAAGTGGGTCCACTCCAGAGAGTATCAATCTGTTTACAGGAAACAGTCTCCCTCCCAGTCAGCCGTGTACTTTGAATATTTTTTTCTCTTTCTTTTGTTTCCAGTCATTCTTCTCTTTGGTTATCAATGAGCTTAGACACCCTGGATACCCAATCTCAAGTGGGCAAGAAAGGGTCTCCCCTCCATCCCACAGGAGCCCGAAAGGGGCCGCTCTCAGGGTCCTCTTCCAACTTCCTCCTTCCCTCCCTCATCCGAAAGTGCTACATCTCGTTGGAAGAACTCACTCCTTCTACTAGGGTTTACGTGGGACTCATCCAAAAAGCAGTCTGCTGAGATGTTAAGGAAACCAAATATCACAGAACTTCTGGGAATGTTGGTTCCTCTGAACCCGAGATAGTGTTAAGGAGGAGAGAGGAAATCCAGGATATGTGTTAGTATTAGAATTAGAGTTTATAATGCTACTCTTACATGTTGAGTATCCTTTATGCTAAACGCTTAGGACCAGCGTTTTTGCATTTTGGATTTCTTGGATTTTGGAATGTGTGCACATATGGAATCCATTACCTGAAAAACATGACCCAATTCCAAATACAAAGTTTGTTTATTTTTCAAATGTTGCTTAGGCATACAACCTGAAGGCAATTTTATACAATATTCTAGGTGCGCCTGTATTTTGACTGAAAGCCATCACATGAAGCCAGATATGGGATTTCTACTTATGGGATCATCTTGGCCCTCAAAAAATTTCAGATTGTGAAGCCTCTCAAATTTAGATTTTCAGATTAGGGACACTCAGTCTACGCTACTGTTTGTACTTATTTTGGCACTTACAGATTTTCACCTTAGTATTTATCTCTGTATTGATATTTGTATTCGCATCAGCATTCTATCCCGACTGATAGCAGTACCAGCGCAATGGGTGAACAGCAAAGGCTGTAAAATGCTACACTGTCTTGTCCTCTATTCTTTATAAAGCTGAGAGATTGTCTTCCACAGAAATCGTGCATACAGGAGCTGTGCTTACCCCGGCCAGGCATTGGGTGAAGGTGTGGCCTCCTGGCCCCTGAGACAAGCACAGCCGTGGACACAGCCTCCAGCCCTGCGTGAGGGACCAGGCCCACGTGGCAGGGGCAGATGTTGCTGGAAATGAGGGCATAAGAGCCGATTCACATTCCAAATCACAGTGGGATATGACAAGGGGCTTTTTCCTACAAAACAAACTCTGGATCCAAGGTCTCTGACCTTTTCCCTTTGTGCCAACATACCACTAAATGTGCATGTGTGTGACCACACACACACACACACACACACACACACACAAATACCACACGCATGTTGCACAGGCTCCCAGACAGTCGCCCACTTTGGGCTGCTCACTTTGCTTAGGGGGTTTGTTCCATACATGTTAGCCCTAGGGTGGCTGGTGATGGTTTGATCAGGCGTGAAGTTTCTGCAAGGCCTCCCCACTACTCTGTGACAGGAAATCAAAGTCTTCAGTCTCCCTGAAGCACCAGCAGGCCTGCATTTATGATACCACTTAGCCTGGGGTCATCCCCAAAGGGGATGAGGTCCTCTGTGCATATCAAGGCTTTGGAGACTTAGTGACCCTCGCTATCAAACACCCTCCCAGAAGGAGCCAGCACCTTGTGTCCACTCCTTCTTTGATCTCATACCATGTGTGAGACAGCTCAGCATGAGACTTCACATCTCTGGGACCTTCCACCTGCGGGAGGCCAATACAAAGCCATGGTTTCTTTTTCATGTTATTTCGTGACATAAAAGAACACACCCACCCAGGGAGCAAGGATCTGCATCAGCATTGCTTTGATCTGGGAAGGCGGTAGGAGAGGCTAAGGCTGCTCAGTCCTTTCTGGCTCGTCCTACATCCTTCTTGGGAGCGTGGATGCTCGCACATACCTAGGAAGCAGGTGCACCTCTGGGATGGGGGACATATACCTGCCTGAAGCATAGTCACAGTCAAGCCCAAACAGAAAATTAACCTCACAAACACAAGCTCCATGTGCTTTTATTTCACCACCCTGGGGAGAACTGTACGATATTCAACTGAACCGTAAACCTAACAGCTCACACGTAACTTCATCAATTTACAGGTGAGGAAATTCAGACCCATTTAATACCGTGTGATAGTCTGACAGCTGCACCATAACTATGTCTGAGCAGATCGCCACCACCCCGCCTCCCCTCCGCCCCTAGCACCCCACTACCGTAAAGCTCCACCTTCCCCACCTCACCCCCCAACAGGGCCAAAGGATGAATTGAGATTTGCGGCAGAAAAGCCTAGGAATCTGCATTGGGAACTCTGGGTTATTTCTGTCCCTGACGATGTTCTAAAAGTACAGCTGTTTTATATAGTTCTGAGATGAACAGGAGCAACCCACAACTGCCACATATTTAGAGACTGGTCTGGGTGGCCTCCTCTGCGCTTCAGGGAACTCAGCACCACCCTGGCTCAGAAAGCCTGAGCCAACCAAGAGAGTTCTGTTCCCAGAAGAGCCCAAGAAGAGCTCCTTCCTAAACCAGTGAGTGCTGCTGGCCCCTAAATGTCTCCTATCTTCCAGTCCCTGTCGTGAGGTCACATCATCTTCCTGGAGTTCTTTCTGCCCAGGAACAGTCCTCCAAAGTCACGCCCAAATGCACCAACACACCTCATCTCGGGAGCTCTGTGCCAGGCCCTGGGCTAACATCGGCAACAAAGTGATGAACATGCACAAGCCATCAAAATTGGATCTCAGGATAAGAAAGGCGGAGAATGGTTCTCTTATCCCACAGATGACAGATTAGGTGGGGAAAACCTTCAGATCTGGGCAAAGACATTCCTACCAGACCAGAAGTAGAAAAAAGTACAATCCAAAACTAACATGAAGGGAAAAACCTAAGAGTATGTCCTTAAAATGTCCCTGCAACTCATCTCATGACCATCTTCACGGTACCAGTGGCCAAAGACCTTCAGCCCTTTGCATTACAGCTCTAAGCCCCGATGCCACTGGTCAACATGGTCAACACCAGTAAATGCTGGATGCACTGCCAGTTGCTGGACTTGGCTGGGGATCTTCATGGGCGGCTGATCTCTGGGGTAACCGCTCTGTCTACACTACTCAAAGTAAGAAGCTCAAGAGGGTTAAAGGGTAACTTCAATATCAAGAGTCAATTTAAAGGACAACTCGAATGAGGTTTTTACAACAACAGCCTAAGAGTCTGCTTACATAGTAACAGCTGGCTGTGATTGTCCGTATTTCAGTTTATTGACTGTTCCAAATTCACGTTTGCGAACTGATCCAAACTGGCTAAACTCAAACCTTCGAGCCTGGGGAACGGACTAATTTTGATCCTGCTGTGTTTAAATTTGAACACCCTCTGCACTCAGGCCAGATACTCCCAGGGCAGGTACGGGGCACGCGGTACAGTCACACGTATCCTGGTGGAAGTTCAGGGAAAGAAACCAAGAACCTTCCAGAGCGCTGGCTGCGTTCATCACGGCTCACTCGGGTTTGCGGCGACGGGGACGTGAATGTCCCCAGGCTTCTTCAGAGGAGATGCCATCTCTGGGGTGGGGATGGGACCATGAGTAACACCAGCTGTATCTGTCTGGGCAACCTGAAGAGTGGCCTGGAAGTGATCCCAGGAGTTGTGGGAGGATCACCCCGAGACAGGCTGTCCAGTCCCTCCCCAGGGGGCCGGGAGGGGAAAGCGAACGGGAGAAAAGTGGGGACAGCTGTCGGCAGAACCTCACTGTGCTCCAGAGCCACAGGAGAAAGGGGACAGGCAGGTAGGTGTCTCTGCTGTCTCACCTGGTTCCCTTTGCTGACCTGGCTGGAGACGAAAGCAAGGCCCAGAGCAGACAGGCCTGAGTGACAATCTCCAGGCCACCGCTTCCTCACCAGGCTACTTTGGACCGTTTCCTTGTTCTAGGCTTCGGTTTCCTTAATAACATAGAAGAACTGAGACCTGTCACTCAGGTTGCACTGTGGCTTAGTGCTGACCTTGATGATACTACACATTGTGTCCACGTAGCAGCTCCTTCGGGAGTAAGGGCTTTCCTGTCACTCTCTGTCCACTCCTGGTCAAAGGACTCGAGTCCCCTCAAAGGTCCTGATCATCCTGACAAATACCTCAGCACCTACTCTGTGCCACATCTCGCTATAGACTCTGGGAGCACAGCATGAAGAGCCAAATGCCTGTCCTTGTGACACAGATCCGTAAGAAAAGAGGTGAGGTATCCATGTGTTTGCCAGGGTAATAGAGTACCATAAAAGGAGGGGCGTGAACAACAGAAATGTACTGTCTCACAGTCCAGAAACCCAACCAAGGTCAAGGTGTCAGCAGGGCTGGTGTCCAGGAGGGCTGAGGGAGAACCTGCCCCCGCTGTCCCCTGGCTTGTGGCCAACAATGTTCTAATTCCCTATGCAATGTCTGCTTCTCTAGCTAAATGTTCCCCTTTTAAGGACACTAGTCCTATGAGATTAGAGGCCACCTTCATGACTTCATCATAACTGGGTTATTTTAGTAAAGATCGTTTGCTAGTAAAGTCACGTTCTAAGTTACTGGTGTTTTAGGTTTCAGCTTATCTTTTCAGGGGGAGGGAACAGTTCACCTATATCCATGCCCCCTTTCTAGCCACTCTCTGATTTGTGAGTTGGGGTTGACCCTGCACAAGCCTCCTACAAATCCTTCAAATTGGTCTCTGAGAATGAGAGATATCTGGCTTGCTCATTCCCTTTCCAGGCTGTCTCCACGAACTGTATCTGGTTCTCTGCTCTCAAGGAGGTAAAAGACCCAACATGGACTTTCCCTGGCTGAGAAGAAAGACAGCACAATTCTCCCACAGGTGCTTGGGTCATAGACTGTACCCTCCGGAGTCTCAGCATCCACAACTCCTGACATGTACAGTGGCCTCAGACATCCACAAAGGGTTTTGCTCTGTGCATCCCTCGTTTTTCACTTTTACACAGGCACTTCATATAAATGGAGAAAGCATCTCTTTGTGAAATTGACTATCTCCTGCAGCTTAAGTTGGAAGGATGTTTACTTATTTGGCCCCAGGGAATCATAAACATCTTGCAGCGTATGTTAACGGTTACTGCACAACGCCATTCATTTTTAGTATCCAAAATTACAAAATGTTCTCACCAGGATTTACCTCCAGTGGTTAACAGTCTGATCAAGCTCTGTTTTCCTTGTCTTGGGCCTCAAAGCGATGACATTATTGGTTCTGGCTTGTCCCCTTCAAAAATACAACATCTCTTCGTGGAAGAATAACAGAGAGACCAGCCACCAGGAGCAAGCCTCATCACAAAACATCCATAAATGCCCAGATGGAGAAAGGATCCAGATTACTAGAAAGGATCGGGAGTTGCCAGGAACAGGGAGAAGAAGGGGTGAATGAACCCATGCACAGCTGAGTTTGGGGGCAGTAAGGTTACTGGGTTGGAGCCCATCACAAAGAACTTGTGCTGTCCTCTGTCACACTAGGACACACTGGAAGTGAACCTCGCCCCATACGGAGGATCTGAAGAGTTAAGGACCTACCAGACAACACCATCAGTTCTCACAGTGTACCTATGGTAGTCAACTGTGGTGTCAACTTGAAGTGGAAACACTTAGCCGGCCGGCTTATTATAGTTCTGGATATGTCTGCACAATGGATTCACTGAGGAGTAAAGACCCACCATGGGTGTAGGTGAGGTCAACCCATAGGCATGTAGTCTGGATGGAATAAAAAGAGAAAGAAGAAAGTCTTGCCTCTTCTCCTCCTCCTCCTCCTCCTCCTCCTCCCCTTCCTTCTCCTTCTCTTTCTCCTTCATGACCTTCGTTTGTCTTCTGCCTTCTAGTGCAGACCCTTCAGCTTCTGGCTGTGGGCTCGTACAGGACCCTGCAGCAAGCTCCAGGCCTCTAGCCTTAGACTGGCTCCTCCAGCTCTCCAGGGCACAGGTGGCCTTTTCGAATTCTTCTACACCTGACTGTTCTGGCCACCATCTTAGTGCATCTACCTTGTAAACCATGTATACGCCTCTGTGCCTTCTTCTCGATTTTGTTATGAACCAAATTACTATAAAAATAAAGACTATTTCTTTTTGAGACAGGGTCTCGCTTTGTAGTTCAGGCTGGCCCTGAGCTCACTATGTAGCCCAGGCAAGCCTCGAACTCAGCAGTCCTCCTGTCTCTGCCTCCTGAGTGCTGGGATGACAGGCATGAGCCACCACACCCAACATTGTTGTATGTGGTTACCGGGATTGAACTCAGGACCTTGTGGTTACCGGGCATCGAACTCAGGACCTTGCACTTATGAGGCAGGCGCCAGAACCACTGAGCTAAATCTCCAGCCCAAAAGTAAAGATTATTTTTAAGAACCACATACAGTGAAACAATGGCAAGCATAGAACTTGGCTTAAAATAATGATTCCTAAATGCTGGAAAAGAACCTTGAAATGAACCTGAGGTCCACTGAAAATACAGCCAGTGGAAGCCCAGGCTCACACCCCACTCTCCCGACAACGATTGGTGCTGCTTTAGCAAAGGGTCCCAGACGAATCCTTTGTAAGCAACAGGAAATGAGTTCGCCCAGTCCCAGGGCGCTGGAAGTCACAGCACCAGCCAATCTGGGGTCTGCTGGGGGCTGCTCTTGGCTCCCGAGGTGGTGCCTGTTCCTGTCCCCACAGGAAGAGACAGAAATTGCGTTGGCACCAGGCAGAAGGGACGGGAAGAGAGGGCGAGGAGCTCTCTTTGACTGTGGCGCTTTAAGCAGCTCGGATCCCATCCCCCTCCCAAATCACCTCCCGAAGGCCTCACCTCTCAACCCCGTTGCAGTGGGAACTAAGTCCCAGCGGGAATTCCGCAGCAGACAGAACCGGAGCTCCGTCAGGAGTCAGGGTCTCAGCAGGAAAAGGAGAGGCCTTCGCAGTTCTAAAGGAGGAGAAAGAGGCTGAGCAAGGTTAGAGACGCCTCAGTGGAGGCCCGAGACAACCGTCCCAAGGCCCGCATGTCACCACCTGCCCAGCCACTCGGTCGGGCCTCCCCCCAGCTTCCTGGGGCCCCCAGGGTGCCCTTCCTATGAGCCACAATATGCCCTTTCCATGATCACCACAATACTCTGTCCTCCTCCTGATGCCCACTCAGGTCAGCCACCTCCCTCTGGGGCTTCCGGGGTGCCCCACTTCTCTCCCCACAGCACCCCCCACTCTAACCAAAATCTCCTCAGCCAGGCTGCAGACAGCTGCAAGAATGTGTCTTGTCTCCTGCGCCGTCCTAGACTCTGCCTTTCTTGTCCACATTGCCTGTCTGAATGACAGAGTGTCCTGCCGAGCCCACCACAACCCTCTAGGACCCGTGACCGCTAGCGTGAGGGAGCGTGTCCTCTCCCCTCCTCCAGCCTGACCTCTTAGTCCTGATCAGAGTTAACACTAAGAGTTTCCCCTCAGGCTGTGACTCGGTTTTCCTTTTCTGTTCCTGCGTGCCTCGTCCCCCAAGGGTCTAGGTCCACGCTCAGTACCCAGTGGATCCCTGTGGACACTTCCAGGTGGAGCACAGCTGGTACAGAGGGAAAACTCAGGAACACAGAGCTCCAGCTTCACACTTACGCAGGAAGTTTGCTGCTAATCTTTGCAGCAGAACAACTATTCTACCCAAGTGCAGGTGAATTAGCTGGGAGGGAACTGGCCTGAAGCTCCCTTGAGCTATGGTTCCCTAAGTCTGTAGGTCAAATATGCTCATATGCCTCCTGGGCCGGTAACATCATGGGATGCACTGGGACAGTAAAAGCACCTTGACACCCTAGAGGAGAACAGGCATAATGTGTTACCAGGCCAACACAGGACCGCAAGTCAAAACCCACGCACCTCCAGGCAGGGAGTCTCGGTCACTCAAGATGTCGCCCTCACCATGCCCGTGAGCTGCTAAGGTCTTTGCCCAGGAGGATGGCAACTGGGGCAAATCTGAATCCACTGCCCCTCTGCCCGAGTGAGGGGACTTCGAGAAAGCAGCAGCCCCATGCAGGGAGCCTTGTGGGCATTCATAGTACAGAGCAGGAGGGCTACTCTGCTTCCAGTAGGGGTGCAGGCTGAGCAGCCCCACGGGAAACCATCGGCTGGAGGACACTGGCAGATGAGCCAGCCCTGCCCAAACTGTGGGGTGAGGGTGACGTTCCTCTCTCAGGGGCCCAGAAGGGCTGTAGGAAGCCCCCAGCAGTGCCTCTGCATTATCAGGACAACCCCGTTCCTCCTCGCCAGGATTAAATGACTAATCTCAGTGGGGTCTGCGAAGCATTCGTTCCCCACAGTCACTCTCTGCACACCTGCCCCATTGGTGCCAACGCCACTGACACTAGCTTTCCACCTTGTACTGTCCTGACATGCCCATGAGGCCTGAGAGAGAAGTGGGTACTGGGGATGGCGGGGAAGGTGGCTGCCTGTTTGCTGTGACTTCAGTCCATTTCACACCTAGCGTGAGTGCCTTAGGCTGTGCCAGTGCCATGCCTAGAAAGCCTACTGCCTCCTACCCCATCCAGCGGACCCAGTGGGATTTTGTCATTAAAAGAACACCTGTTGTGATGTCAAAGTTCTACCCACGGAGAAGAAGGCACGGTTCCTTATTAGTCACTTACTCTTGGTTAAATCATCTGTTCTTTTGCAGACCAAACTATTTTGTGGAAGGAAAGGAAAATCAGTCTTTCCCAGAAGCAGGGCAAGTGTGCCCATCAGAGAGCTTAGCTGTCTCTTGGAATGAAAATGGCACATTGGATTTTCATTGTTGATTTTTTTTTTTGAGGCAGGGTCTTGCTTTGTAGTTGAGGCTGGTCCTGAGCTCACTATGTAGCCCAGGCAAGCCTCAAACTCAGCAATCCTCCTGTCTCTGCCTCCTGAGTGCTGGGATTACAGGCGTGAGCCACCATGCCCGGCTCATTGTTGATTTTTATTGTCAAAGCACTATGTCTTGTGTGGTCTCCACAACATCCTTGTAAGTTAAAAATTGAAAGCAAGTACTATTCCCTCCCCCATTCAACAGTCTAAGAAACAATAAATACATGTTTATGAGGAGCTGACATTTTTTATTTTGATTTTCTTTTAGCCAAAAATCACAAGAGAATTTTAGTTTTCCCAAGAGTTGTGGTATGTTGAAGGAAACTTGATTTACTATCATCATTCATTTATTGGGTACCAGAGTAATTTAAATGCTTATTAATATTGTAAGTTTATCCTGCTGGGCCTGTGAAGTATTAAAAAGTAAACATATTAATTTATAAATGTGGCTGGAGATGTCTAAGGGACTGTCATTAACTAAGTTTGTAAATAGACCTCATTTTAATCTGTACCCAGGAGTTAATTGAAAATCAATGAACACGTGAAGCTATTTGTTATTTTTGTTTACAATCATCATGACGTGTATAAATAAAAAATATTTGATGCTGATGTTACAGTCATGAAGAACATTAGCGCTTTGCGTTTCAACTTGGTGTCTAGAGGGGACCCACAGGTACCCGGGCAGAGCTGCTTTTCTGCCCAGTCTCGTGTTCCCCTCCATTCAGGTCCTAAGAGAAAATCCAAAGAACTCTCAGAGGGTGTTCAAAGTCCAGCCACGTCTTGCAGCCTGCCCACTGGCTCCCTGGACATGGTCAGGATTACTGTAGTCGCCTCCTGGCTCCCCTTCTGTCACCCTTGAACCTTTCGGTTAGCCCTGGTGTCAACTCAGCATCTGGGGACAACCTGTTAGCAGGGTCAGGTTGTGTGGCTTGTCCACTAGAAACCTCAGAGGGGAAGCCGGAGACCCCACGGTGCCCACAGGCCCTGCACAGCCTCCTGCTCCCCTCCCTCCTAGAATAACTCCGCTGGCCTCTCGGCCTGTCATTCATCCCTGCACTATGGACAGCTTGAATGATGATCTGGGTTAATAGTGAAACACTGTACCCAACATACTATTGATGGAAACATCACGGAAAACCATAAAAGAGTCATTATGTTGAAAGGGAGTCCCTTGCCTGGCAAGTAGACTCATAAATCCGCAATGACAGTTAATGTCCTTTCCGGGTTGTGAATTCTTCAAGGGCATGGGGCTCCCTTCCATTCCCCATAGAACCAGCCATAGGTCTTTGTGCATAGTAGGAGTTCAGTAGCTGTTTCTAGATTGAATCATGTTTTCTGTTATATACTTAATTTCAGAAACGCACATGGATAACCACAAAAATATGAATACTATTTAGATGTGTGTTACTTTGGATTTCTAGCTCCCATGTAGGAATGTAGAAGGTTTTTTTGCACTTAAACATCAAAAAGAAAGTTTATGGGGCCAGAGGGTTAGCTCAGTGGTTCTGGCGCCTGCCTCACAAGCGCAAGGTCCTGGGTTCGATCCCCGGAAACCACATACAATGCTGGGCGTGGAGACTCACGCCCACCAACAATCAATACCGCATACCACAGTGCCGGGTGTGGTGGCTCATGCCTGTCATCCCAGCACTCGGGAGGCAGAGGCAGGCGGATTGCTGAGTTCGAGGCTTGCCTGGGCTATATAGTGAGCTCAGAGCCAGCCTGAACTACAAAGCAAGACCCTGTCTCAAAAAAAAAAAAAGAAAGAAAGAAAGTTTATGTTCTCCAAAACCTACTGTAACCCTCATTAGGCAGCAGGTATTAATCAAACTTTTGTAAAATTTAGCTGTTTCTTTATATGCAATGTGGAATTGTCACGGGAAGGGTGCAAGAAAGACTCCAAAGCAGTTGTGTTTCCTGACTTCCATTACAGAGCAGGAATTTCCAGGACACATCAGTATGAGGTGCAAAGGAATTTATTGGCCGAATGTTTAAAATACTCAAAAAGTAGAATGAGAGAGAGAGAGAGAGAGAGAGAGAGGGAGAATGTATAGAGTCTGGGGATGGATGTATTTTGGGGGGGATAGGGGTACAAATCAATACTTAAGAATCTATAGTAAGAGGGCATTCAATTTATAGATGAATGGTGACAGCTCTTTCTTCAGGGGAAGGGTGAAGGCCCATTCCTAGGTGACAGTCACCACTGGTGACAGAGCTATACCTGCAGAGAAAGGCCCATTTTACAGGCGTGAAAGAATGGCCTACCTACAAGTGAAAAAAGTCTGATTACAGGTAGAAAGTATTCCCTCAGGCTTATTGTGTCTTTAAGAATTTGTGTCCTGAATCTGCAGTTGGTATTAAAAGAACAATTTTAAGGAGCCAGAGATTTAGCTCAGGGTTTCCAGTGCCTGCCTAGCAAGCGCAGTCCCTGGTTCAATCCCTGGTAACCAGATAGAACAGTACAGGGCATGGTGACATACACCTACCACAAATGCTGAATTTGATGGCTCACACCTGTCATCCCAGCATTCAAGAGGCAGAGGCAGGAGGATTGCTGAGTTCAAGGCTTGTCTGAGCTACATAGGGAGCTCAGGGCCAGCCTAAATTACAAAGCAAGACCCTATCTCAAAAAAAAAAAAAAAAAAGAACAACTTTAAGATTACAATTGTCCTCAGCTCTTTTTACCTATCTTATTTCACCTTTCCTGCCTCAGAAATGTATTTTTCTTTACAAGACTGGAGTGCTTTAAAGTTTATTTTTAATCACTCTGGCTCAGTGACTAGCAACACTGAGGAGTGGACTGGTGGGTCCATAGATCTGAGAGTATGTTGAATATATTTGCTGAAAAATATAATAAAAGTAGAATTTAGGATTGGATTTAAAGATCTAGTGCATGTATTATTTACTTTAATTTAAAATTCATGTTCTAATTTGAAATTCAATATTCTGTTTGGTTCATGGGGTTATTATAGAAAATATCATCATAACATAAGGTACTGCAAAACCATGGAGATGAGACACTCTCTGAATGAATTTGGTATAAATCAACATTTAATGACGGGCTTAACCACTGCTTAAACAACCCTTCCCAGGGATAGTTAGTAAATATGTTGCTGTCACAAATTCAGGAACCACCTAAATCCAATAAATGCAATTAAAATGTGACTTCAGCGAGTTAATGAAAAACAAAAAATGTTGGAAGAAGAGTGGTGGTCGGCAACAGCCCTCCACTTGGGAACACCGGTGGGAACTCCTCCCACTGCTCTCTCAGTTCCCCGACAGCAGAGTTTTCTTTGTCCACAACAGCATCCCTGGCCCCCAGCACGAACCATCCACTGGTGGCTTCCAGAAAAGCCTAAATGTTCTCTTTTTACCCTTCAGCCTCTAAAGCCTTGGGAGCAGCACAGTGGGATTCAGTGCACCCTCTTTATTAATGATGGAGCAGGAGATCAGAGACAGGTCCTACTGTTTTCTCTCAGTGAGGGCAGAGCCTCACACACCTGGCTCGGCTGCAGAGATGGGCAGCAAGGCTGAGAGGCGGGAGCGCTATCACCTGCATGAAATCAGGGAACTTACTATTAGGAATTGCGAAGAGTCCGCGATAAAGCACCCTCTACCTGTTTCGTGGGTGCTGCCAGAAGACCCGAGACTCTTGGATCAGAGACAAATGACTTTATTCGTCACAGCAGGTGCCAAGGTGCCAGTATGATACTCATGCAAGTACCACTCCCCCCCCCCCAGGTTCCATGGGGACAGCACAGGGGGCCAAGGCGGACCTCTGTGTGCAGACCTGTTCTACGGGAGAGGAGTCCTGTGGGGGCAGCTCACTACTTTCGTCATGCATGGCAGCAAGCATGCTCGTCAGGCAGGGAGAGCTGGCATCCCCTCCCTCCAGGCTGCTGCTGCAAATGCCACCCTGAGGAGTGGCCTGGCAAGGAGCACTCAGAGTTTTGAATTCACAGCATATGTAGGAAGAAGACATGGGGCTGCTAAGGCCCACAGCTGATCACCTCTCCCAGCACCAGGCAGATCAGGGCTCCCTTTCCCATGAAGGGAAGAAGCGGGTAAAAAGAAGGAGAAAAGGTTAGCCTGACACCTCTCTCCTGGGGACAAGTGTAGCAGTTCCCTTCAGAAGACACAGTCAACATTTTGCTCACTTAGCCCACTGGATGTGACAGGTTAACAGGGTGATGGCCGCGCCTGTTATGTATAGTAATAGCAGTAAGATAATCGTGCTCCCATATGTAGGAGATATATCAAAATCTACTGTTGTTCTTTTGCTTCTCTTCATGGGGCAAATTTAAACAGTTCCAGTTTTGCCTTCTGTTAGCTTTATGGGACCACTTGGCCAGGCTACAACACCCAGTTATTAATCAAACACTCATATAGTTGTTGCAGCAAAGTTATTTTGTAGATATGGTTAGTCTCTACAATCAGTTGACTTATAAGTAAAGGACATTGTGCTTAATTAATGTCAGTGGGCTTCACTGAATCTGTCAAAAGACCTTGAGAGCTAAATCAATGTTTCTCTAAGGATAAAAATGTGGCCCTTGAGACTGTGACATCCACCTCCACCCAGCTGCCCTTCCAGGCTTCACACCTGCCAGCCCCACAGCTACAGGAGCAAATTCCTTGAAATATCTCCGACAGCCTGTTTCTCTAGAAAGCTCTGACAGGCCTACCCACATATCAAAGCAGGTCAGAAGAAGATACTAATTAAACAAAGTCATTGTTCTGCTATATCCCTGTTCACCCACTTTATTCAGGATCTCAAATTTCTTGGGACTTGGGAGGACACACACACACACACACACACACACACACACACACACTGAGAATCCAGCCACTGGGAGATAACAAATTGGCATCTTTCTTGTGCTGCCCATTTTTCTACACCAAAATATCAGAGCACATAATCTGATAGATGAGTGTCCTTTTAAGGAAAAGCAAAGAGAATATTGTGTTTGAAGCCAGTCTGTTCCAAAAGTGTGGGCCATACGATAGCTGTTCATTTATATGTGGGTTTGCTTCCCCTTTGTCACTATTCTGGCCAGATAAGCTTCTGCACAGGAGAGGAACCAATCAACAGTGAGAAGTGACAACTTCCAGAATGGAAGAAAATATTCACAAATCATATATCTGACAAGTTAACAGCCAAATACAAAGTCAAGAGAAAAAAAAAGAAAAATGATCATCAGTAGCATCTAATTAAAATGGGCAATAGAACTACATAAATATTTCTCAAAGGAAGACACACAGATGACCAACAGGTATATGGAAAAAGGTCAACAACAAGGAAATCCAAATTAAAACCACAGAAAGACAGCACCTCACTCCAGCAAGAATGGCTATTGTCTGTCTCTCAAACAAAGGCCTATTATCTAGAATATATAAAGAGCTTTAGTATATGTGCTGCCGAAGCGAGCACAAGAATATATAAAGAGCTTTAAAAAATCAGTCTGCCCAAATTTAAAGACCCAATTCAAAACTGGGCATCTGAAATGAACAGACACTTTTCAAAAGAACAAGTAAAAGCTGCCAAGAAGCATATAAAGAAATGCTCAACATCGCGGGTCATTTGAGAGATGCAGATGAAAACAACACTAAGATTTCACCTCACTCCACAAAGAATGTGTGCTATCTTGAAATTAGACAACAAATGCTGGTGAGGCTGTGGCAAAAAAGGAGCCCTTCTCCTCTGTTGGTGGGAATGTAGACTAGTACAACCATTACGGAGATCAGTGGGGAGATTCCTGAAGAAACTAGGATTGGAGGTCCCACTTGACCCTGCTACTTCCCTGCTAGGAATTTACACAAAAGAATTAAAAGAATCATATCATAGTGACATGTGTGCCCCATGTTTATAGCAGCTCAGTTTGTGATAGCTCAGTCTTGGAAACAACCCAAATGCCCATCAACTGGAGATTGGATAAAGAAGATGTGGTTTTTCTATAAAATGGAGTATTAATCTGCCTTAAAGAATGATAAGTTTGAGTCATTTATACTCAAATGGATGTACCTTCAGGACATACTCATTAGTGAAATAAATAGGTCACAGATGTGTAAATAGCATATCTGTTCTCTGGTATGAGAAACTGAATATGTTAATGAGTTCTAGAATGTATGATGGACATTGTGAAATAGAAAATACTCAAAGGGAAATGTGGAGGGGTAATGAGAGGTAAAGAAAAAATGAGATGGTAATAAAAAGGGAAACAAACCTTATGTATTTAGGGGGTGGGAGGTTGTGGAATGGGTAGGGGAATGGGAAAAATGAAAATTAAATGGTGTCATATACTGGTACAAATTCCCAATTTTTTTTTTTTGAAACAGGGTCTCTCTTTATAGTGCAGGCTGGCTCTGAGCTCACTTTGTAGCCCAGGCAAGCCTGGAACTCAGCAATCCTCCTGTCTCTGCCTCCTGAGTGCTGGGATGACAGGCGTGAGCCAACATGCCCGGCACTGTGGTATGTGGTATTGAGTGCTGGTGGGCGTGCCCAGCATTGTATGTGGTTTCTGGGGATTGAATTCAGGACCTTGCGCTTGCGAGGCAGGTGCCAGAACCACTGAGCTAACCCTCTAGCCACAAATTCCCAATTTTAAGTGTGATCATGATGTGTATATACAGTGTGCCAATAAAGATAAAAATAAACTAAAAAAAAAGAACGGGTACTGTTAAGACAAATGATAGTAAGTGCTTGTAATGGCTACTGTTAAGACAAAAGATTGTATAGATTCTACCTGGATTTTGCATAGTAATATGTAAAAAAGAAAGAAAGGAAGAAAGAAAGAAAGAAAGAAAGAAAGAAAGAAAGAAAGAAAGAAAGAAAGAAAGAAAGAAAGAAAGAAAGAAAGAAAGAAAGAAAGAAAGAAAGAAAGAAAGAAAGAAAGAAAGAAAGGAAGGAAGGAAGGAAGGAAGGAAGGAAGGAAGGAAGGAAGGAAGGAAGGAAGGAAGGAAGGAAGGGAACCCTTGCATGCTGTTGGTGGGAATTTAAATTAATGCAGCCATTATGGAAAACAGTAGGAAAGGTCCTCAAAAAATAAAAGTAGCTTTATAGTACACTCTATCAATCTCACTTCTGGGTATAACTAAAGGAAATGAAATCAGCATTTAAAGAGATTTGCATGCTTATTTCATGGCAGCACTGTGCACAAAGGTCAAAAAACAGAAACAGCCGAAATATCCATCAAATAACTTTGGTTATCCTACAGATGAGTGAATAAAGGAAATATGGTATATATATATATATATATATATATATATACACACACACACACACACACACACACACATACACAATGGAATACTATTCAGCCATATAAAAGAATAGGAACCTGTCATCTGAGAAAATGGATGGAAGTGGAGGACATTATGTTAAATGAAACAAAGCAAGTACAGAGAGATAGATATCCTATGATCTTACTTAGGTGGACTCTTAAAAAGTTAATTTTGCAGAAGTACTTCCCATGGTTAGACCTTTCCCCTCAGACAGCCTTCCTGCAATAGGCACCAATGGTTACTCCAAGCCTCTGGGTCCAGGGCCCTTCCTCATGTGCTTCTTTCAAGAGCAACTGGAACTATGAAACACTGGTCCATTCCTCTTCCGAACTGGTGTTTCTCCTGGGCTTTTAGCTCCAGAACGCAGGAAACTACCTTTCCAGGTTCTAGGGCCAGACCTGTCCAGTTCAAGTGTTTGCCCATGTTTGGAAGGAAGAGCGGGAAGGCATCAAGGAACAAGTGAAACAGACTTTACAGATAGGAAAGCCCAGTGAAAGGCAAAAGGAGAAGGGCCTGCTGAAAGAGGAAACCTCGACTTGAATCTGTTCAGCTCTTAACTATAAGAATAACTTTGAGCAAGGGACTTAGCTTTCCTGATTTGCCACAGTGGGGCAGCAATAGTGTCTACCTTAGGGGGAGAAATCAGGCAATGTCTGTACAATGCTCAGCAGAGCCTGCAAGCAACACTCCACATTTGCTAACTTTATTATTATAATTATTATATCACCACTCTTGACTATCAATTCCACACCTATAAAATGAGGGCCTAGACATACAACTCTCCACCCTCTTCTAGGCCAATAGTGTTATGACACCATAAGAGGGAAGTCAGTTCTTATTTTCATCATCCCTACTTCATAAAAGACAAAGAAGAGTAGAAGAAAGGAGGTGCCAGAGCTTGGCCGGATTCTACCTCGAGTATTAAAGCAAGTTCTGATGTCCACTTCTGTCTAGATCCTGTTGCTACTAAACCCAGGAGAAAGACTCCCAATCCTGGTTCTGCCTTCCCCAACTTGACTTGGGTCTTGCTTCTTATTGGAACACTAAGCCAATAATGAGCCTTACACTCATCACCTGGTGAACTGCTACTGATTGTCACATGGTGCCTCGGATTAGCCTTCTTGCATTATATACTCAATCACATATAGCTTGTTAAAACCAGCAAACATCACCTCTCAACTCCTACAGACGTTAGAATGTTTTTAGGGCTATACATTTCTTAGAGAATTGAGTGAGTTCTTCATTGAACAAATGGCAACTTTCATTGGACAGCTGACATTGAACAACTAAGGGAGAGACTCTCAAAAGTACTATCTGCAAGAAGTATAAATCACCAGTGATCAATTTCAATGACTCCCAATGTATGAATCATTTCAGTAATGAAACTGTTTGGGAAAAGACTGAAAGATAGTGTCTCTTAATCTTACACTCCCAGAATCTGTTATTAAATGTGTCCAGGGTAACAGTGGATTATGGATTCATTTGAGGAACCATTTAATTCCTCAAAACTATTGAGATTCAAGTGGAATTTATAAGAGGACTGATTTGTCACTCACTAAAGTTAATCATTCTTGCTGAGACATAAGTTGGTTGCTTTTTCTCCTACTAACGAATCTTTCTGTACTTGAAAGGTAATAACTTCTCAAGAATTGTATTTATCTGAGATACACAGAGCAGAGCAACTGTGATTTTTCTTACTTCGATTTTCCACATCTCCTCCCATGAAAGAACTCTTCTATCTTATTTAATAAAGGTTGTTTCTCTTCCTTTCCACCCCTCCACCATACAGATTCAGCTAAAGTTTAGATTACAACCAAGTTTAACAATTAATTGTTCATATCCTGCCTTGTGAATCCTAAGTAATCAATGGATCCTCAGCACAGGCCCCCTCTGAATCTTTGCCAGGTTTCTATAAAGCCCATGCCAGAGCATTGGGTGACATCTAGACACGCGTAGACAGCCAAGAATGGTATGTGGTAGGTGTTAGCAACATCAAGAGACTAGAGACCAGGATGCTGATAAATATCCAACAATGTGCAAGACAGCCCCACAGTATGGGGTAATCTTACCGGACTTCAGTAGTACTGAGGCTGAGAAATCTGGATCTAGGACCACTCTAGCCACATAATAAATGCTCAAAAGGATTGGGTGATGGACTATAACTGGCTTGTGTTCACACGAACACAGAGGAGAGCACAAAGTGGGCGGGGCTGTCAGGCGTTCATGAAGGAGGTAGGCTTAGTGGAAACTTGAAATCATGTGTAGATATTGGGTAGAATAGAAGGAAAGCCAGAGACATTCTGAAATGCTATAGGAACAGGAACGCTCAGGAGCACAGCACAGAGAAGTCAGCGAGGCCCAGCCCCATTAGCTAAAATCCTAAAGAAACATTTGTTAGTAAAACAAAACCCAATAACAAATGTGAACGAGTGATGTGGTCTTGGTTTTAAAACAACTGACATTGTGTTTTGGAGAATAGGAATAAGAAAAAAGAATTATTATGTTTATTTGAATGGCACCACTGATCCTAGCATCATTGTTTAAATTTAATTTAATTTATCGGTACATTATATATTCAGATCACAATTACACTCCACATTGAGAATTTGTTCCAGTATATGACATAACTTAATTCTCATTTTTCCCCCACCCCTAGCCACCCCACACCTCACCCCGTCCCTATATACACAAGCTTTGGGGGTTTTTTTTATAACATCAGTTTTCCTCTTTTAACTTAACATCATTTTACAAATGAAAAGATGGAGGCGTGGAAACATTAGTCATAAAGTTTGGAATTATGTGCTTTAGCATTCTGTCAGTTTGCTTACTTCCCTCTTCTGATGTGAGTGGGGTCTCATTACAGACAATAATATTCCTGCGTATTGTGCAGTGTCTGCAGCATGAGCGCTGGAGCAGAGCATGTGGGAGGACTGGATCCACCACTCACTAGCTCCTGACCCTGGCAGAAGCCGAACTTGTGGATGTTAGTTCATTGTATAAAGCACACAAAACAGGGCTGGGTACACAGAACATGCTGCCAGGCTTGTATCCTCATTATTCTTCCTAATGTTGCCTCCTTAACTGTATCCTACAAGTCCCTGCTCAATTTGCCACCCAAACAAGCAGGGTTGGCACACCCGGTTGTGGCAAGATGAAAGAGGAGTTGGCAAAACCCCCTCGGGACTTCTCATTTCAAGAGGCTGCTTTGGTGGGTCTCTCAGTACATGAGCATGTACAGGCTGCTGCCTTGAGGGCTGAAAGATGATCCCACCAGACAGTGTGTGTGTGTGTCCTCATCCATGCACACAGGCATATAAAGAGTTTATAAAATGGATGGACATCAAGACAGCCTGGAGTTTCTGAAAACAGTGTCAGGCTGCAGGGTGGTGGAGGGCAATCAAACATCCCAGTATTCAACCTTTTTACATGCAGTTTTGCTTCAAATTTTCAAAAAACAATGGACAAAGTTCTCCCCCAGTGTGTTAGTCAGCTTTCTGCTACTGTCACATATACCTGAGATCACCTACTCGTAAAGGTTTGTTCTGGCTCAGAGTTTTGGTAGTTTAGACCCAAGGCTGATTAGCGTCATACTGTTGTGATGAGTCAGCCTCTCATAGTGTGGTGGGAAACTAGGATGTGGCACTGGGGCGGGCACAGTCAGGAACAGCCAATTGATTGAGCAGACTTATTGACCTCAGTCGTAGAGCAGCAGCACCCAAGCCTGGCTTAGGATCAGCCCAAGCCCTGCACACGGTACTGATCCTCAGCTACAGGAACCCAGCACCTGATGGCAACCTTCTAGCGTGGGATACGTGGGACCACCTGGATCCACTAGCAAAGGAACCAAAAGGACCACGCCATGGACTTCAGGGCTACTGCCTTCTTGCTCTTGCAGTGGTCCAATCCGTGTAGAGGGCATAGCTGAGGACAGCTCTTTTCCTTTCCAATTGTCCTTTGCTCCCTGCGTACTTCCTTTGCATTTATCTCCTTTTTCTTTTCTTTTCCTTATTTCTGCCCTAAAGTAAATGGTAATCTTTCACATCCACCAGTTTTCCTACCCAGTCCATTGATCAGGTCAAATAAGACACTAGAAAACAGTGCTGGCCCTGACCCATTGAACAACAGTCACAGTATGGGGTGAACCATTCACCTCACAGCCAGGACAAGAAAGAGAGAAGAGCAAGGGACTGAGGTCCCTGATCTCCTGTAAGGACACACTCCTACTGATCAGAAGGCTCCGCATCTTAAAGGTTCTACAATCTCCTGATAGCACTGGGAACTTGGAACAAAGCTTTGAAACTTCAGCTTTGGGGAACAGCTATCCAATCCATCAAGGTTACCTCCACGACTTTTAAGGACTCATTCGACAAAAAAAGATCCAGAGGAGAGCCACCACTCTGATGAATAGGACTGGAACTCTGACATTAAAAAGGACTAAGGACATTGAACCCAGTGAAGGGAAGTTAACAGGGGGAAGGGACAGGGGCCAGTTTTGTGGCAGCTGTCAAATATCTGAAGGATTGATGGTGCGAGGGGAATTGAATCTGTCCCAAGTAAAAGCAAGATTCTGGGAGCAAGTTTTAATATAGCTACTTAGTTTATAAACAGAGGGCCATTGCTCCCCATCATTACAGTTATGCAAGCAAGGGCTGAATGACTATTATGTAGGGATATGGTGATGATTTCAAACTTTAAAATGATTTCCAGCTTCATCGTTGCTAGATTTTAAACCTGCACTCCCTGATTAGAGATGTAGTATAGATGTTGCTCCTTTATCAACCCCAGGTTTTATTCCATCCCCAAGCCAGCTCTTATTGATTGTTACTGGCTTAATGGAAAGAAAGTTTCCACAGCTGTGTGGTGATAGATTAGTGATGTCTGACAAGGACAGAGGATAGGAGCAATTTCCTTTCTGTTCTGTCAGCTGCTATATATATAATAAATATATATTTTTTAATTTTAAATTTAATTTTTAAAAAGTCCAGTTGGAGGTTAGAGGAAGATGACAGCCAGGAATGTGTAGCTGCACCTGGGAAGATGCATAGCTCTCCTTGCTTGGAAGCTGCAGAAGGTAGGAGGGTGTGAGAGCCCCTGAACATCCCACAGACAGCCTGAACTTCAAATCCATTAAGCGCTCCAAAGGCCATTTTAAGCCATGAAAGACTGACTTTAATTAGCAGTGTCAGCGGTGGCATGTGGTGGGGCAGAAATGGAGCTATCTTCTCCAAATCTGAGTCCTGTCAGCACCTCCCCCATCTCCCCCACACGCCACAGCCCAAGGACCAGTGTGGCCAATCACTAGGATCTGATGAGGTGTGGCTAGCACAGAAGGGTCATCTAGGTGATATCTCAAGAAGAGAAAGAAGGAACGTGATGGCACTGTGGGAGGAGAGAAGGGGAAGACCAAGAAGGGTAACAGTAATAACCATACCGTTGATTGGATGCGCTTCAGGACACAGGCACTTTGCATCCCCACTTCTGCAAGTGAGGCCTGCGGACCAGCAGTCAAAACTCCAGAATGTGGGCCATGCTCTAGACCTGCTGCAGCGCCCTCTGTGTTTTCGTGTAGTTCTGGGTAATCCGCATGCAGAGTCAACTTGGAGAGATGTTACACTGCATGGCTTAACACAATTTAACCCAATAACTCTATGGGTTTAAGAACGATCCCATTTTGTTGATAAGGAAGCTGAGACCTCAACCGAGTTCCACAGATACAGAATTCGTGGGAGTTCCAAATGGAAGAACCAAGACACCAACCCGAACAGTCTGACACCGCAGCCCACCCTCTTCCCTGTACCAAATGCATAGGCCAGAGAAAAGAGAAACTGAAGATGTAAATGAGCTCTAGAATGCAGGATAGATAATGTGAAGTAGAAAATATTCAAAGGGAAAATAGGAGTAGGGGTAAGTAATGAGGGGAAAGAAAAAATGTGATGGTAAAAAAAAAAAAGGAAACAAAGCCTATGTGTATAGGGGGAGGAGGTTATAGGGTGGGCAGGAGAATGGGAAAAAATGAGAATTAAATGGTGTCATATACTGGTACAAATTCTCACTGTTGAGTGCAATCATGATGTGTGTATAAAAGGTACCAATACAAATTCAAAACTTAAGAAAAAGCGTAGCCCACTTCACTGGTGTGTTTCTAGTCAAAGGCATGTTCACAATTGCATTGATTCAGACCTAAAATGTTTTGGAATGATTGTGGATGTACAGAAATGAAAAGTTTTTCTTTTCCAATATATTTTCCTGAGTGAAACACCAGATAGTCAAGATTCAATCCATGTCCCGGATTCTGCATGATCAAATGCACCCAGTATTTTAAGGTTTTGGCCAATTCATAGCTATCATGTGCAAATTGTTCTGCTTGTTCTAAATTTGCCCTGCATGTGTACCTTTCAAGAATAGCTCTTTTGGTAGATAAAACCCCCATTTTCAAATGCAAATGTGTTTTTGAAATGTATCTCCTCAATCACTTCTCCCTGAAAATCACACTTTAGCTGAATTACTCAAAAGGGATTGGTAGTGAAGCACAGAACATTTTCAAGCATAAGCCTGTGGTGCTTTTCATCTAAAAAGGTGACTAACAGCTTGCATAAACTTATAACCAGACTTAGAGCTTAAAATCCCTGTGGAGTTCGGAAAGGGCATCGAGAAAGCCAGTCAAACCTGGAGAACATAAATGTCTTTGCATGCTGACTTATCTACCAGTCATGAAACCAGTCGGATTTTAAATTGCCGATACTCATTTCAGCCCTCTAACCTTATTTTCACAAGTTGAAAGAGCCCTCCTCCCTCTGTTAAGAAAAAGAAGCCGTGGCTCTTAGCTAACAAATGTTAATTAGGTCATGCGGGGTGGCCAGGAGTTCTGAGGGCACAAGAAACTGAGGCTCCGCTATCTGACATCAAGTGGGTCGTTATAAACATATGTTTGAGAAAACTAAGTGACAAGCAGTCCCAGGTCGGAAGGAACTAGCTCTGTGACCTTGGGCAAGGCATTCTCCTCTCCACGTTCATTTTCCTCAGACTCAATGATTTCTGAAGGTTTCTTCTCTCTCCATAATCTCATGTTTAAAATCAGACCTTAATTATGTGCTAAGTACAGTGCAGCATATTTAATTTGAAGGATGGCATACTGATATAGTTAGGAAGATGAGAAGGCAGCATGGAAATTACTCATTACATAATACAGAGTACAAAATGCTGTCTGCACTCTCTAAAACTCTAAGAACCTGTGCACTTGGGAAAGAGCCAGAAGAAAAGAGGGGACAAAGAAAACGAGCAAGATCATGGGTACAGTCTCCATTTGTCTTTATTTCCATTAACTTGCTGTTTGTCTGCTGTTTAAATATCATGTTGGTAGGAAAGCATTTCTTCATGTTATGTGGAAGATCTGCCTGCTAATTTGCTATTTATTTCCTCAGTCTCCAAAGTGGTATAAGGTAGGGTGACCTCACTGCTAACTATGGAATGTGTCTCTTTCCAGAGCTAAGTATTATTACCAAAGTGGTCACAAGTGTGTGTCCCATGAGCTAGACACACACCATTCTCTATACACAACTCTACACCCATCATTACAGTCCTCATCCTTGCTTTTCCCTCTATGGTGGACTGGAAAAAGAACAAGGATTGGACAGAGAGGTCAAAATAAGTTCAAACAATGAGACAGGATATCGGCGTTTGTTCCCTTTTCCTCCAAGATAGTCCATTTGGAGCATCTGCCTAGTCTATTTAGAGTGTTGCTGGTTCACTGCACCTTGGACCTACAAACAAAGACCCTAAGCAGCCATGTTGGACAATGTCTCCACTTCTCACACTGGCAATATTTGATTGGATGGAGCTAGACACCTGACCAAAAATGGCCAATAGGAGCCTCTTTCCCCGAAATTTGAAATTGAATGCAAGAAAAATCCAGTCTCTAGACAGTAAAATCTGAAACAGGTCATTATGGGTGCTATAAAATAGGCATTGTTTTAGTACCTGCATAGACCATAAAAACAGAAAGTTCCTGGGGGAGTCAGTGAGGAGAGGGTGAATCTGGATGCTTTATGCCAGCTCTCCTTCAGGACCACTGCCTCCTGTCCTTGGATTCTGTGAAACAGCTGGAATCTTTATAATAAAAAGTTTCCTTTTCAGCTCAATCTAAGGCAAGCTGATTTGAGTTATTTGCAATTAAAAGCATGGACAGATGTACACCCTTGTTCCTAGCAGCTCAGTTCGTGATAGCTCAATCTTGGAAACAACCCAAATGCCCATCAACTGGAGACTAGATAAAGAAGATGTGGGTTTTTTTTTATAAAATGGAGTATTATTCTGCCATAAAGAATGACAAGATTCATTCATTTATGTGCAAATGGACACACCCAGAGGACACCCTAACAAGTGAAATAAATAGATCACAGATAGGCAAATACTGGATCTTCTCTTTGATATGAGCACCTGTAGATGTAAATGAGCTCTAGAAACTATGACAGTTTTTGTAGAATGGGAAATTTCCAAAGCAAATTTGGTGTGGGAATGTAATGAGGGGAAGGAATAAATATGATTCTGAAAGAAAATAAAAGAGCATGTATATAGGGGGTGGGGAGGTGTGGGTGGGTAGGGATGTGGGTAAAAATGAGAATTGACTTGTGTCATGTACTGGTACAAATTCCCCAACGTTATGTGTGAGTGTGAGATGTATATAAAATGTATCAAAAAAGAGTTCAATTCTTTAAAAAAGCATCTACTAACAGTCCCCCTCCCCAGTTATCTAGGGCCTCTCCCAGAAGGCCACAGGAGTCCCATGTGCCAGGTCTTCCTGAAGCCCTGCTTTGTCTCCCACTGGGCATTGCAGCCACCTGCCCACCTTGCAGTCCCTCACTGGGTATCAACTTTGGTCTCTGGGCTTTGTTAGATGTTGTGCCTGAAGCATTTACCAGCCAGCCCCTAAGCTCCCCCCGTAGGCTCCCAGGCAGGTAAAAAGCCTGGCTGCAGGGTTCTGCTTACTGCCTCCCCTTACCTTCGGGCTGGCGCATGATTAAAGCACTCAGACACAGTGCTGCCTGCGATGCTAGCTAGCTGAGCAGGCTTTGAGCTTTCAGAGAGCGAGCAGGCCCTGAGGAAGCTGGAGGGACAGGCTCATTGCTGCAGCCTGAGGCGATGTTGTCCTCTTTAGGGTCAGCTGCATTCTTTATTTACAAGGGTTTCCTGTGCATCCAGGTTAAGGGAAGGGAGTGCCCAGCATCCCTGTGCTTAATGAGGAATCAGCAGCACAGTGAAAAAGTAGAGCTGAGACTTTCTGCCTTAAAGGGCGCACGGGACAGAAGAGAGCTCCTCTGTCACACCAGGGCTCATTTCAGGACCTAACCTGGGTGACTGTGACACTGCGTGGTGTGCACATAGGCCTCACGGAAATAACCTCACATCGATGGCATTGTCACCCCTGATGTATAGATGAGCCGCCCGAGGCACAGAGGTTAAGTGACTGGCTGAGGTACATAAGGACAGAGAGGGACTGGTTCTCAGAGTGCCCTAAGCCAGTGGCTCCAGCATCACTTGGGAGGGACTTATTAAAGGCAAGTTCTTGGCCCCTCCTAGACCTGCTCCATCAGATGCTGACGTCAGAGCCCAGCAGTCCGGGTCTCAGCAAGGCCTCGGAGTGGTTCTGATGTACACTAGAGATCCTTACAATCAGCTAGAAATGGAGAGTCCCAGGCCCTCCTAGCCTCATTGCACCGGAATCTACACTTGTACACCAAGGTGCCCAGGCTGGGTTGAAATGGCCAGCTCCAGCTTCTCGGAAGGCTGGGATTACAGGCATCCACCTCCACGGCCAGCTTCTGTTCAGTCGTTTTTAAAAAGTACAGTCCTTCCCTGACAAAAGCAAACAGTTGTCATTTAAGATAGTATCATTTTAATCCTCGTTTAAGTCCAGAAAAGGAGAGGAGAATGAAAAGAGGGGGTCAACGATGACAGAACACAGATCAGCAAGAGAAAAGATGTGCAGCTTTCACTAATATTTTTTTAATTCCACCTGCATGGGGGGCTTGAAGAAAAAAACAACCGGAAGAAATGTTTAGGCTGAGGCATTTACATACTCTTTTAACCAAAGATGATAAATTGTAGTGCCTGCACCCCATTTGCAATGATAAGGGCTGTCTCCTTGTCCTGGCACAAAGGAAAGGGAGTATGCCTTGTATTTAGGCTGATAAGAGAAAGGGCTGAGAGATTTTCCTGTTGACCTGATGTGTCCTAACAGTCCTAACAGTCTTGCTAATGGGGAATATTTTGGGGGACTACATTCTGTGTGCCTTCACCAACAAGAAAAGCAACTGTCAGGCTCACAGAGACAAAAGAGCCCATCCTGCGTCTGCCAATTCTGCTGCGACAGCAGTCACACTGCCTGGTGGCAGTTAAAGCAGAAATCACCTCACCTTACTGGTTTAAAATGGTCTAAATTTTCTAAATGTTGCTATGCAATATACGCTTTTCTAGATAGTGACTAAATTACCATAATCATTTGAATAACTATGCATATCTTAGAATACAACACAAATACTATAGGCAGTTAAGTTAGAGAGAAATTAATATACAGTAAGAGAGGGACTAGGCTCTCAAGGATGCCAGCACAAAAATAAAGACATCAGAACTGTCGCTGGGGGCACTTATGGTAAAGCCCAGGCCTCCAGCTAAAGGCAGAGGCCAGGCCTCCGTGTCTCCCTTGTGGTGTAATGAGTACCACCTGGTCCAAGAAGTCCAGATAGGCACCGATGGCCCAGGTGGGCAGCCAGAGCATCCGGACGCATTCCTTCCCCCCAAATGCCTTTGTTCTTCCCATGAATCATTGCTACATGATCCACTTCCCTACTGGATCAATACTAACTGAGAGGCTATACTTCTAATCCTATAAGTTGATTATAGCATGACCCACATTGTATACATTAAAAAGGCCTCCGTGGAACCCGACTGAGGACTTCTTGGAAACCCAGGGTCTAGTCTTCTCCCCTAATCTCCCGTGAACTCTCCTAACTTCTTCTCTTGGTTTAACTCTCCTTAATGTTAGGGCATCATGAACTCAGCACATCTGACATCTAACAGGTTGGGAATTATTATATGTTGCCTATATCACAACCACTAAAATGATGTGGAAGAAGTTTACTTATGACGTTTCTTAGCTGCCCTTTAAGAGAGGGAGAGTACAGTGGGATCCAGGATCCAATAGTTACAGACAGGTGAACAAACTAAATGGTTATAAATACACATACACAGTTATAAATACATACTATAAAGGCATAAATACATACATAGTGAGCAAACAAAAGAGTCAACCAAATACTAACACTGATTATACATTGAAGGTGGGATTCCAGTTCAGTCTGACTTTTAAATTGTTACTTACATGTTTTGGGTTTTCTTCAATAAATCTACCTTATTTTATCATCATGAATAAAGGGTCTTGAAAAATCATGTGTAACCTGTTAACATTATCACTGGATACATGGGTTTTATTACAGAACTGAGGGTTTGAGTCCCTGTGTGGCTGACAGTTATATTCTATGCATGTAGAGAGGGCATTTATATAATGTAGAGCATAGTCCTTGCCCTGAGATGGTCTTTACTGATCAATAATCCTGGTGACTGCATAGTGATTATGTGGCAAGTTTGTCCACAGGTAAGATCGAAGACACATAGTACATTCTGTCCCTCCACCAAATAGCCCCAGTTTGCAGTGTTTTGAGCTCAGCTACTGTCCCTGTTTCTAACAGTTTCCACATCTTTGGACACTCCTCCTCATTTGTCAGAGTCTCTGCTGTTGTGTATTCTCTTCTCTCCTCTTCTCCGGGCTCTATTCTCCTCTTCCAGTATGCTGAACCCTTGGAAGTCAGATAGCCTCTGCAGTGTTGCCAAGTGTAAAGATCAAATGTTTTCTGTGTCGAGGATCCAGGAAGGAATGTGCACTTGCATACACAGGTGCTCTTGAGTTTTTTGGTTTCGTGCCACCTGTTTGGGTTTGTCTCCTGTTCCCGGGTGTATTCCAAATTGGTGACCCTGCTGGAAACGGAGTCCTGCGTGAGTGAAGAGGTGGTGTTTCTGGCAGCAAATAGCTCCTTGATCAAGAAAAATCATGACTCTGAGTCTCCAGGCATTTCGCTCCAAGAGGAGGCTGCAGATGGCGGAACAGAGCCCAGTGAGGGTCTCTTCTGTGGCGTCAAAATGAGGTTATTTAGGTTCACCACCTGGCTACGAGATTCGCCAGATGGCGCGGCCGAGTGGCTGCTCAGAAAGAGAGTAGCCAGCCAATCCGTCACTCCCACTGAGCGGACGCTGTTCGACATGTGACACACGTAACAGTACATAACGCGGTAATGAGGCACCGCGAGGCCCTCCTAACGGCAGCCATCTGGGCTCGCTGGACAGCCGTGCTCACAGCAGCCACGGGGTGGCCCCGCAAGAGGAATGGGAGAATGAGGAAAGGGACAGGAAATGGGGGAGGGCGCCCACGTGTTCTGCCACCGTCCTCAGTACCGGGATAGTTCTGGCCACTGGACAGTTCATGGCTCCCAGCTCTCGGACATTGCTGACTTCTCCCTGACCTTACCTCATTCTGTGTTTTTTTTTTCTTGTTATTTTCAATTTTGATGAAAAACATAATGACATTTTTATAGCAATACAGGAAAAATGAGCTGTGACTAAAGTTGCTTTTGAACTCTGACACTTCTGGTCCCGCTCTGATAAGGACAAAGGTGCTTTGCTTCGGGAAATTGTGTGTGCGGCTGGGTGGAGAATGAGAGGGGGCGCCCACACCTTGGCTGGGACTGTAAGTTGTGGGGTGACAGCCACAGGATCAGGGAGCACCAAAAGCAAAGGCCAGGGGGAAAAGCAGGAGAGTGAGGCCAGGCCTGAGTCGGGCAGTGTGAGCCACGCAGGGTGGCAGCATTTGTCTGCCCTCTGTGATCCTCTTCATTTCCTATCACGTTCAACACGAGCTCCCAGGATCCTTATGTTTTCAGGGCACTAGGAATACAATGCCAAACAAAATTATTTTTTCCCTCCCAGAAGTGAATGCTGCATCATGGGTCTTGCACACCAGGTCAAGCCTTAAGGAAAGGTTGTTCTCATGATTGTGCCTCTTATGTGTGCTCTTCGAGGGTGACAGGTGAGGATTACAAGGTAGCTCTACACCTGTGTTACAGGATGTGAAACTCAAGTCCCTCGCTGTAACACGCCCCCTTCAAACACATAGTTTCAGGAGGATTCTTGATGTGACTAAGATTTTAGAAAAAAGATGTCTGGGGCTGGAGGGTTAGCTCAGTGGTTCCGGCGCCTGCCTCGCAAGCGCAAGGTCCTGAGTTCCATCCCCGGAAACCACATATAATGCTGGGCATGGAGACTCACGCCCACCAGCAATCAACACCATACCACAATGCCGGGCGTGGTGGCTCACGCCTGTAATCCCAGCACTCGGGAGGCAGAGATGAGAGGATTGCTGAGTTCGCGGCGGCTTGCCTGGGCACCATAGTGAGCTCAGGGCCAGCCTGAACTACAAAGCGAGACCCTGTCTCCAAAAAGCAAACAAAAAAAAAAGATGTCTGCTTGAAAGTTATTTGTATCGGCTAAAATCAGCCATAAGTATTAAAGGGATGGTTAAATTGATTAAGGTATATCTACACAGTGAAATATTATGCACTGATTTAAATAGCTTGTAAAGAAAGCTTAATTGTATGTACAAAAGTTTATTTTATAATATTGAGTAGAAAAGCAGGGTAAAAATTTGGTTGCAGGGCTGGAGGGTTAGCTCAGTGGTTCCGGCGCCTGCCTCGCAAGTGCAAGGTCCTGAGTTCGATCCCCGGTAACCACATATAATGCTGGGCATGGAGACACACCCACCAACAATCAACACCACATACCACAATGCCGGACGTGGTGGCTCACGCCTGTAATCCCAGCACTCGGGAGGCAGAGACAGGAGGATTGCTGAGTTCGCGGTGGCTTGCCTGGGCACCATAGTGAGCTCAGGGCCAGCCTGAACTACAAAGCGAGACCCTGTCTCAAAAAGCAAAAAAAAAAAAAA
>PVIC010013320.1:0-38037 GCA_004025085.1 Thryonomys swinderianus
AAGTATCTAAGCACATAAGTAAAAATTTTGGTATTTAAACATTCGTTTTCTTGAAAAGTCACTTAAACACTTCATTACACGGTTATCAGAGAAAGATGATGATCTAACTCATATGTTGATTCATGCCATAAATAATTTACATACTTTGGATCATAACTGGGGGTTTGATCATAGATATGAACTAATGGGTTATATTGTCAAGCTCTTCTTCACTTCAGCATGTGGATTTTGTAGAGAACTGGAAAAGGATGGGAAGCATAGGGTTGTCTTACATAGCATAGAAGTTCAGACAAAGGACAAAGGTGACTCTAAGAAGTATAAAAGCATAGATACAAAACCAGAACAGGAAAAACAGTACATTTGCTATAAAATGGTTTTCGTAGTTCCAGGATGAAAGATGCCCCACATGGAAAGTCAAAACACAGATGATACCCTAAATGAAAATAATCTACTTAAGATTTCTTTAGCTTAAACAATGGAGGTTGAAAAAGTTTGTAAGAATAAAGTCCTTTTCAAATTCAATTTTTCACAAAATTAAACTTTCTTTACTCTTATAGTAGGTGTGTTCTGAAAAGATTTGCTTAATGTGATTTAAAAAAAGCCAAAGACTAATTTTGGAATACTCTCCTTTGGTTATTTGTTAAAAATCTGCCTTTTAGATAGTATTCAAGTCTAGTGTATAAACATTACCTATCCCAAAATGCCTTTTGTACGTATAGTCTGAAACCATTCTGCAATTACAAATGGATGTCTTCCCAAATTTCATTTATAGATCAATTACTAGGAACCCGGAATATATATTCCCAGAGAAACAATATTGAGTTGTAAGTAATGGTTAGATTAATTAGCCAGACAACAAGTTTATCTAATTCACACTACTTAAAAATATTAGAGCTAACAAAAATTGTAAACATTGCATCTATATGGACACGATTGAAAATGCCAAATGATAATGTCCAAAAATGAGAATGAGGGGTTCTCCACAACGTGAGGCCATCTTTATCCAAGCAAGAGTTGTGACCATAGTGAGCTCACCAGTAGAAAGATGAAATATTTGAGTGAAGGCACCACTGGAGCTATTCACATTCAGTCACTGAGCAAGTACTTGTCTAGAAGTTGGAAATGCAGTTGTCCAGTAAAGCCCCAAGTCACTTACTGCAAAGCAGAGACTTAAAATGCATCGCATTGATAGAGGAAGCAGATGGGATAGTGAAAAACGAATGACAAAGGAGTAGAGTACTAGTGACATGGAAAACAATGAATTTCTTACCAGTGAATGGAAATGTTCAAACCCTACATGCGTCTTTGATTCTTTATGAGCCATGAACTCTCTTTGATTCAGTATGTCTCAGCTGTACTGACTTCTTTCTCTTCCTTGAACATCGAGAGCATTTTCTTCTTATAGTACTTATGCATTAATTATTCCTTCTTTCTGTTGACTCTTTCCCAGCATCTCTCTTGAAAGACAGCACTTTCTGAGATTTAAAGTCCTATTAGAAATCCCTATTCAAAGAGACCTTCCTGACCATCTTATCTAATACAGTTCTAATGTCAGACCCATTACTTGAATCTTTCTCCATTAAGTAGCTATGTCTTGTTTTCTTCTTGACATTCATTACTAAATTAATTCCATTTATTTATGCACTTAGGATCTTTCTTCCTTTTTTGAATGAATGTAAACTCTGAGAGAGGGGACATTTATTGCTTACAGCCATATCCTTCCTATTTAGAATAGATTCTAGCACATAATAGCTCCTCAAATATATGGTTGAATAAGTAAGTGCTTTGCATATTGGATTTTGAGTGAATAGGTCAGTATTTCTCAATCCAGGCACTCTTAAAATTTTGTGATAACAATGCTCTGTGGTAGAGGAGCTGTCCTTACATATTGTGTGAATATCTGATGGATTCCTGACCTCTAACCACTAGATACTAGTTTCTCAATGTGATCACTAAAAATGCAACTAGCATAGCCCCCATTCATAAATACTAATATGGAGAAAGAGTGAACCCAATTAGTAATTAATATGTTAGCACGGTAAAAGCCAGACAGGTTGAATGAATTCTGTTTCTACTTTTGTGAGTTGTTTGATTCTAAACCCCTTATGTTTAATCTTTGTACTTTGTTTATGGGTTTTTGTGAGGGCTGCCTGCTGCTGACCTTGCTTTCAGAACAGATCTTACATGTAGCCTCATCTAGCTTTGCAGTCCACCAGGTTCCAGTTCGTCCTCATCATGTGTCTTCGGTGATGGCGTATACCAGATTCCTGTCGTGTCTTCTAGCACCTAGGGTATTTGGGATAGCCAGTGTTTATACTGTTGTGACATATTATTTTCATTCTCACCTGACTGACTATTAATTAAATATAGCAGAGGAAGAATGAATCTGTAGACGTGGCATGGTGGGTTTGTAACACATAGATCAATAGAGTTCAAAAATCCACTTGCTCTGTGTATTAACTGTGATGATATTATGGCTGTTCTTTCTCTGTGAGCTTTGGGTGTGTATTAGTGTGGTGATTAGGTGAATGTGTATAAATGAAACATTAATAGCCTGCTATGTAGTTGATGATAACTGTCCCCATTTATAAGAATTTTCATGATGTATACATGTGTACACATATATACATTTATTTTATGTATCATGATAATCATTCCAAAATTAATATATTCACTCAGAAATATTTATGAACCACCTATTTTTAGGTACCAGTTTTGTAGGTGCTCAAATTGGAACAAAAATAGTTCCATTAACATCAATGATTAGCAGTGAGTTTTAGATTTGTTCTCTGCTGAATTGTGTATGAGGTTATACACATACACACATACAAACATTCAGGATATTTATGTTACATATACATGAAAATTGTCTACTTGTGAACAGTAAATGAAGAGGCATGATCAGTTTAATTATTTTATAACTTTAAAAAAACTTGCCTTTTCTAAACCAGTGTTCCCCACAAGTTGGTAGATTTGTTAATTTTTCAAAAATACAAATATAAGGGCTGGAGATTTAGCTCAGTGGTTCCAGCAGCTGCCTCGCAAGCGCAAGGTCCTGAGTTCGATTCCAGTAACCACATATAACGCTGGGCTTTAACTCACGCCCACCAACAATCAACCAGCAATCAGCACCACATACCACAGTGCCGGGCATGGTGGCTCACACCTGTCATCCCAGCACTCGGGAGGCAGAGACAGGAGGATTGCTGAGTTCGAGGCTTGCCTGGGCTACATAGTGAGCTCAGGGCCAGCCTGAACTACAAAATGAGACCCTGTCACACACACACACACACACACACACACACACACACACACAACAAACACAAATATAAAATATGGAAATCTTGAGCCTTTGGTCTAATTAATTTTGTATTTTGACCCTGACCAGTCAGATGATTTAAAGATTAAAAATGAAACAAAAAAACAGCTTCTGAGGTTTCTCTTTTCTGATTTACTGTGCTTCTAAACACCCTCAAATTTTAAAATTTGAGGTCAGCATTAGTAGCACTATACATTACTGCATTGTTCAAAAACTTTTGTGTATCTTCCAGTCTAAGACTATCTGGATTAAACTGAATTTCCTCTCAAGGAGAAGGGTGAAAATCACTTTTGCAAAACATGACTGCACCATCCCTGAGCACCATTACAACATGCTTAATGGGCTGTAATAGTATTTTTATTATCTTATAACTTTGGCTCCCTTAACATGCTTGAAGGTCTTTAAAATGCACCTTTGAGCATTGTTCTATGTGCTTTGTGTCCCTTGAATAAATAATATACCCCTATTGACTTTTTAATTTTGGAATTTGATAACAATAATGAAAAAGAAATCCCTGACCATTTTATGTGTCTAGCCACTTCATTTCATATAGTATCTTTTCCTTTGCAAGGATATGTTTAGCAGACATTTGTCTGTTGTGAATCTGTTACTTCATTATTAAAGAAAATAATAATTTTCCCACTGCCCTGATACTCTTTAATTGTTTTTAACAGGTACCATGAGCCAGATTAAAAGTGCTTGAAACACTGATGCTTAGATTCTTTACCACCCAAAGCATAGGAGAGGAAGGGACATCCTGGGACATGGATGGTGCCTGGGATTGATAGAGTGGGGCTGGTAGGTTGAGCACTCCCTGAGGAGAGGCATCCTAGATACCAGCCTACTGTGGGATTGAGCACTGGGAAAATTGTTTCTATATCTGGTTTCTGTGGTATTTGATAGACTTCTTGAATAGTGTCAGAGAGGTTCCTACCACCCGAGTGAGTCATTAGCCTTTCTCCATGCCCTTCACCAAAGTGGGCTCTACAAATGTGCAGGGACTGTTATTAATTGCCCTTGAATATAATATATTTTCTTAAAGCTTAAATCAAGTTATATAAATGACAACTGTTATTATTTATTAATAATTTATGGTAAACAAATAATAGTGCTTACTGTTCTAAGAGGCTTATTTCATTTAGCCTTTACAAAGATTCCACTAGATTAATATTACTACCATTATTTTATTCATTTTGTAAATGGAGGAAAGATTTATAGGGTTTAAATAATTTACATACAATCTCAGTGCCTATAAATACTGTACCTGTGGCAAAAGGATGCGATACATAATATATAGAGTTTAAGAATTACCTAGAGTCATGCCATCGTTCTGGAGTTTCAAAGATATAGGAACCATACAATTTACCTGGTCTTCCTCCATTACTATCAGTAATATAGGTGAAGAAATCCCTGAAACCCTGAGAATTTGAATTTTCCTTCAAAGTATGTTGATCAAGCTCTATTAATTTAACAACTTCCCAGTCAGCCCTTTGTTGAATAACTATTATATTTATTATTAGTATTTTCAATTTAGATAGGTCATAATGGAACATGTTGGAGGTGATAATTCAGTTTCTCATCTCTTGAGTCAGAGCCAGTAGCATGGAGGAGAAATTGCTGTGGAGCTAGCTGAATTGGGGTGATCTCTCTGGGCGATGAGTTCATTCACAGTAAAAAGCCAGGGTAGTGCAGATTAGAGGGAAAAGGCACATGACTTTTTGTCTGAAACTGTGAAGAACTTGTTGGATTTATAGATGTCTGCGCTGCCCTGCGGGATCAACTGTTGGGATTATTGTGGACATCTGCCCAGCCTTGCAGGGTCTTAAACTACAAGGATTATTGGCTTTTAGTTAGTTTTACTTACTCAGATTTAAGGATGTCTGCCCTGCCTTTCGAGATCTTCAACTACAGGGATTATTGTGGATAACCCCCCCTGTTTTTCTTTTAATTGAATTCTTTATTGGTACAATTTATATACCTCTCAAAATCACGTATAACATTGGGGAATTTGTACCAGTATATGACACCAGTTAATTCTCATTTTTACCCACATCCCTACCCACCCACACCTCACCCCCTTTATACATGCTCTTTTATTTTCTTTCTGTATCATATTTATTCCTTCCCCTCATTACAATCCCACACAAAATTTCCTTTGGAAATTTCCCACTCTATAAAAGCTGTCATACTTTCTAGAGCTCATTTGCATCTACAGGTGTTCATGTCAAAGAGAAGATCTGGAATTTGCCTATCTGTGATCTATTGATTTCGATTATTAGTATATCCTCCAGTTGTCTCCATTTGCACCTAAATGGATCGATCTTGTCATTCTTTATGGCAGAGTAATACTCCGTTTTATTTTTTAAAAAAACCACATCTTCTTTATCCACTCTCCAATTGATGAACATTTGGGCTGTTTCCAAGATTGAGCTATCACGAACTGAGCTGCTATGAACAAGGGTAACCCCCCTGTTTTATGTGTGCTAGGATTTTGGGTATGAAGACTTGGTACCAAATAAAGATGCAGCAAGTTTATGGCATTAGCCCTTTCTGCTGCTATGGTATTTGGCTTTTTGCTGCTGTTGCTCAGTGTAGCAAGAGTCCAGCCCAGGTTCAGCCTTTTTCTCAAGGTTCTGATTTTGTTGTTTGCTGGTTGTTAATCCTTTTGCTGTGGGACTCACAGGGGACTGGAGCTTGCCATGAAGGTTTTGGCTGTGTTCTCCTACCCTGTCTCCCACAACTTTTCTGGTCAACAGGCTACAAAAGCCAACCACGGAGAATCAGAGGATGCTCCTCCTCCTCATCCATCTCTCTCTATGGAATATGTATATCACCTCTAGAAAGGTGAGATGAGGTTTTACCTCTGACAACCAGTACATGATCCTAATGTCTTTTTTTTCCTTTGAAGGAAAAAATGATCTCTGTTAGTAGCAGTGATCTATTTTTTTAAATAATTAAATGTGATTCATGAAAAGAAGCAGGCATTATGTGATAAAATGTGCATGGAACTCTGTCGCTCATTAAAGACGAATGTTTTTAGACTTTTAGTGTCATTTATTTGTTTTATAAATTTATTTGTGGAATCCATTTGGAGAACCATTTAGAAGATTCTTATTTGGAAATTTGGGGTGAACACTGGAAGTATTCATCTCCCATCGACCTCCAGTACAGGAGGTTTTATATAAGTGCAAACTTTGATAAGTACAGAATGACAAAGATATTGTGCTTCAGTCAAAGAAAAATATTCCTCTAAAATTCTCTCACGTAAAAAAAAGAAGTATTTAGTTATTAGTTCACTGGAAGTTTTTGTTTTTTGGCCAAATATAAAGTAGCTTTTGGGTGAGATTGTCATTAAGGAAACTCTTTTAGGAATCCCTGGAAATCTAAGTAAACAAATATCCCAATGACCTGTTTGATGCAGTATGGGGTTTTCTTTTAATGCAGTTTGTTTATGTTGGCCCTGATTCGTTTTTATCCCCTCCTGTAACATTGGGTTCAATATGGAGATTATTAACATTTTTCTTCCCTTGGATCAAAAAATACTGAAAATAGGGAGAGGAAAACAAATTCAGTCTTATCTCTACCCTTAATATCTCTATAGTCCCTCAAATATTTTGGAATTATGTTTTAAAGATGTATGTGTGATGCTTTAAATGTGCAGCTCACAGTTAAATATCAGGTTGTACCTCTCTCCAGGCAGTCCATGGGTGAACAGTACCCAGAAGATCCCTGTTTTCTTCTGGGTCTGCTGTTAGCATGTTTCCTGAGAAAACCAGCGAGAGTTGACTGCAGGAGCCACTGTGTCATATTTCCCAGCAGTCAGTTTTCTCTTCTCCCTGGGGATGGTGACACACCGAGGATTCAGCTTTTTGTGCACACTTCCCTTCCATTTCTTTTTTCTATCTCTGTCTTGTTTTCTCTCTCCCTGTTTCCCTCTCTCCATCTTGCTTCTTTTCCAAGGCCTTCAAATGAGCACTTAGGCTGGGCTAGTGGAAATACTCCCCTTAAATTGAGAAGCAAGTGACTTAAGTATGCTGCCAGGCTCTGAGCCAAATAAAGTACTAAGCATGACAATTAATTGGATAAGTACCAAAACACCTCTTACTGTAACTATAATTCAAAATATCCCCAGCTCAAGTTTAAAGATGGTGCTAATTAATTTGAATGTTTCTAAGAGTGTCCACTGAATGCTTCTTCTGCATTGTTTGCTTCCTTGGTTTTGGCTTCAGGAAAGGGGAGGGAGTCACATTTAGTGACTCCAGCTAGGGCTAGAGACTTGATCCTTTCGCCCAGACAGAAGGTACATGGTCATGTCTCCATCTCACCCAGTGAGGAAAATGAAATGCTTACTTTAGATATTTCAGCCCAGAGTTGTCCTGCTTAATTAAAGCCATCTGATCACTTTACTAAAAAAAGCTGGAAGATGAACACTCATGTTGAGGACTTCATAAGAACAATAAATAATTAAATATACTCTCCCACTATATAAAAGAAAGTTGGAAATATTGTACTTCAATAGAATAAAAAATACACAAAACTGAGTTAGCTTTTCAAAGTCAGAGGAAAGTATACATAATGTTCCCTTCGGGTCTTCTGAATATTTTATTTGGAGTCTAACTAGTCAGACTGGCTTACAAATGGCTTTGTTTTGGTTTCAAGGATTTTTGTGTTTATTTTGAACTTTTTTGGCAACAAATGATATTTAAAGAAATGTGGTTTTGCCTTTCTCTTACTAAAATACTTAAATTGTTTGAAAACTGTTTAAACAATGTATACAGAAATTATGCTTTTTTAATGAGTAGTGTCAAACAATACTGACCCCAACTTCTCATATTTTGATACAGAATTTGACTTTGATTTACTTTGATAAATTCTCTATTTTAAGAAGGTGTTCTATCTAGATAACCTAATTTCAGGCTCAAAGTTATTTTTTCTAGTTGTGTTTTCATTAATCATTTAGTATTTTCCTGCTTATTTTTGTTTTAATATTAAAAAAGGTATTTCTAGAGCTTTCATGGATTGTAATTATATTTTAAAATAAACCTCTTTTGAAGGCTTTGTGTAAATTCCCATTTGATTTATTGTAGGCTATAAACAATTGAAACAATCTATTGTTTGAATAAAAAATACTAATCATGTCATATTTCTGCATCATATCCGGTTCTATCCATCACTTTTAACTTTAGAACTGGCTTCCTCTTTGTTTTCCTGAGCATAAGGCAGAATTCATAATACTTAGAACAATGTGTAAGGCACAAGGACATTGTCTGTTGGAAAAATAAGTTCAGTTCTAATCTCGTGTCATTATCTGTTGGATTTTTTTAAATCGTGCTAATGAAGTAAATAAAAATGACTTGAATGATTTCTTTATTTAGAAAATCAACTGTCAACTGTCTAATGAATATTCTTTTTAATCAGTGTTAGTTGACAAATTTCTTGTGCTTACAAACTCCATGCTTACATGGTTCCTTTCTGACTTGGCAGTCCTGTTTAGTGTAATTCAGCACTCCCTGAGTTCCCTAGTTCAGAGCTAGATGGAGCTGTGAGATCTTCTGTAATGTAGCAGAGGCTGGTGGTGACTCCTCTTAGTCTGCTCATGAGGTTTAGTGGAAAAATGTCCAACGCTGAAGTCTTCTTCCACTTCAGTTTCAAACACAGTGTGGAAAAGAGAGTATGAACTTTCAAAACTCAGTCATTAAAATGAACAGGTAATTGTGGAGCTCTTTAATTATCATTTGTTTCTGAGCAGCCCAAAAGTAAATAAAAATTCCCCAAACCAAAACAGAAAGAAATAGTTACAGATATACCTATGCTTATTACTGTTTACTCAAAACTACATTAATCCTTTTGTCATTAAAAGTGCTATAGGCTATATAAATGCAAAAGACCATAATTCTTTCAGAAATCTTCAGGATACAGAAAACTTTTTAAAAAGGGAACGCATGACAGTTGTTTCAGGTCTCATGTACCAAATGTCATACACATACACATACATGTTCTATAAATAATAGTACTGTTTACATAATATAGTCACAATGTATACATAATACATGTGCATACACATGTAATAATTACGTAATAATATGGAAAATATTTCACAAAGTATTAATAGCTTTGCTTAATAAGTTTTGGTTAGAATTTAGAAAGAGATGATTTTCATAATTCCCTTTATAGGAGTCTTTCAGAGGTCTCTCCTTGCATCCTGGTCCTGTCTTCAGATTGCTTTGGCAAGAAATGTTATGGATTTGTTTTGCATTATGTTTTGCTCTGCTTTTATTGAGCCAGCTGTGAAGTTTTCCATATGTGATACTCCATGTGTTTAATTCTTGAGAAATATGCCCAGACTGCTGTCCTGCTACTTAGTGTCTCTTAGGACAGAAGTCATTAAAAGTCATCTTTACTTTGAGAAACTAATTGCAATGCATTCCACCATGTGAGTCACTAAGTGGATTAGTTTTAACTGTATGCTATTCAGATATCTGGGCAGTTCTATGGATAATGTTTGTTTAATTTTGGGAATACTACCAAGATCAAATACTTGGAATGTATCTATCTTTAAGTTACTTACAGACTTCAATCTGAGTCTTTTATTGTAAACTGTATCTCCCTAAACTTTAATCTCTTTCTATATTATGTCTAGCTTGCTTCTAAATCTCAAAGTAAATAAAGGCAGCAAGAGGTATGAAATGGCACTTACTTTGGCTTTAATAAGCACTTCACCCTAAGGATAGTTTGTCAGTTTAGTAAAGAAATAATAAGAAGGTATGCTAAGTAGACAATTATTTATTATTTTACAGTTGTTTATTATTAAGTAGATAAATAATTGAAGTTTTAAATTTGAAAACCTCAGAGCTGCTAAAATATGTGTGTCTCCCTGAAAGGTTATATCCTTTATGGGCAGAATATTCCAGAGCTAGCTGATCTGTTTTACACATACAATTTGACTAGGCTTCATTATCTGCCTCTTTATCTAAAGAAGATGGAAAGCCATTCAATTCTTACATCAGTTAAGTTCGGTGGGAGGTATTAGTCCTATTTTTACAAACAAGGAAACTATGGCTCTGAAGATGCAAGCCCCAGTTCCGAAATTGTGCAGATGTGAGCTGGAATATTTAAACTCAGCTGTGCAATTCTCAAGCCAGTGTAGTCCCAGCATTCATTATTCATTAATCCAGTGGAACATCCCACCACCTGTGCACAGCACCGCCTTAAATGCCTATTTTATGCCAAGTACTCTTTCAGTTGCGGAACACAAAATGCTGAGACTGATGAGGTTTCTGCATTCATAGAAACTGCATTCTTGGAGGGGAAACAGTAAATAAGTTGAAACAACAAAAACAAAACAGTATGAAATTACGTAACAGAATAAAGGAAGAAATGGGATGGCGTGTGAGTGGCTGGAGACAGTAGGTGAGCTGGTCTCTGCAGAAGTCACACTACAGTTCACGTTACGATTCCGTCCTCACACACAGGAGAAAGAAACTATGGCAGGAAGCTGGCAGTGAGAAGGATGCAGGCTAGCAGCAGAGTAAAGCAGGGAGACTGAGACTCAGCAGGAAGACACTCTAGTCTTGGCCATAGTGCACTAGTCCTGTTACCATGAAGCTCCCTGAAGGCAACCTTATATTAAATCACAGTACTCTAACTGATGCTCATGAAGAAAGGACTTCTATAGAAAAATGGACGTTACCTTAATTATGTTTTAAAAAGTAAGAATTTTCAAATACTTTCTGAAAAATTAATATTTGCAATGAGTAAACGTTGGTCCTTAAAATGAATAATCAGGAAAACATTCATCTTTGAAGAATACTATCTTATTGCGAATGATAGACAGCAATTTCTGTATTCCCTAATGTTAAAGAGTACTAAGTATATGTAGTTATATAGGTAGGTATTGTATTTCGTTGTTGTGCTTGTCATCATTGCTGTATTGTTTTCATTGGCAAAAGACAGTGCCTTCAGTAAACAGTTTGAATTTTACCTTTCACTGTGTATCAGCCCAAGACAGACACGGAATTCATCAGTTAGCCCTGCTTGTCTCCAACCAGTTCTTCCAACCACAAAAGCAGTAGATACTATGATTTCTATCAAGCAAGCTTCTAGAATTACAGATAATTTGGATCATAGTTTATATTTAGGAAAAATTGGCTTGTGATTTAAGAGCATGTTTGTGAAATTTACTCATTTTGTTGTGTTTATGATGGGTTTCTTTTCACTGCTCAGATATCTTCTATTGTGGGAAAATACTAGTTGTTTTCTTCTTTCATTATTTTAGTGGCCATGGTATTTTGTGAATTTTTAAGTTACGTCTTTATGATCAATAATTTGAAATTTTCATTATTTTAAAAAATTTAATGTATTGGTACATTATATATACACATCACACTTGCACTCCACATTGAGAATTTGTACCAGTATATAACAAAATTTAATTCTCATTTTTCCCCTTCTACCCACCCTACAACCCCTGCCCCTATATACACAAATGGACCTTCCTTAAGGACATACTCATAAGTGAAATAAATAGGTCACAGATGTGTAAATATCATATCTTTAGTATGAGAAACTGAAGTTGTAAATGTGTTCTAGAATACATGATCAATATTGTGAAATAATAAATATTCAAAGGGAAATGGGATTTAGGGATAAACCCCATTTTGTATTGAGACCAGTTCTTAATCTATTTTGAATATTTTTAGAAGTTGATTGCATCACTTTGTAATCATGAAAAAAGGAATAGATTTTAAGAGTTTAAAAGAAAAAACGAAAAGGAAGGCCCTACACATTTTAGAGCAGGTCATTAACTTGGGCATAGCTCATTAAAGACCATCCTAAAGAATAAAAAAGAAAGGCCTATAATGGGAGAATATTACAGCCTGCACTAGTGACAAACCTATGGCAAGTGTGTTGTGTTTGTTTTAAGATGAAAGATGTTAATATATGAGTTATTTTCTCTAAAATAAAAGTAAAGTATTCTGGTTCAATTGCAGCATCAGCATTTTGCAATAAGTAAAGAGGGTTTGGGGCTGCGGTTCCAGTGCTCATCCCTAAACGGTTCGCCATCCATGTTATAAGGCCTCATTGGGATCACTTGATTGAATACGATGTCTTAGAATCTTCTTGCAGGGTTTTTCCTTGCTTTCTGGGATCAGTCCTTCACTGGCATATCCAAAATCCTTTTGGGATCTGGAGTGAAGAGGACATTGTCCTCAGTTTGAGGAATTACGGTAGGGAACTAGTTCTCTGTTGTTGAGCTGAATCTTGGAAGCAATGTATCTATTCCTTTCTGAGTTAGACAGTGAATTATTAATGGAAAGATAAACCCAAAAGACATATGTCACTGAATAATTACATTGAAAATATGAAGCTTTGCCCCATAAAGTACAGTAATCCAAAGCCTCCTTTATATAGCCCTATTTCTCACAATAATGAATTCAATGGAGTTAACTCTTGGTAAAAGTTATGTGTATATGTAGTTTAAAAGCGATTATTTTCTTAAGTTGTAAAGCACATTTTTGTAGAGCAAATCAAATTTTTCTATTTTTTGTCACATAATTAGAAATATGTTTCTATAGACAAAATGATTATTGAATTGAAGGATTTTTTCAGTACAAAACTTGAAAGTAGCTAACTTCTCCATTCTGGATTATTTTACACTTTGGTAGACACATAAACCTAGAAAATATGAGGCAAGGAGACTATACATTTTGATTTCATATTTCTAGGCTCTTGTAGCAAGTTGCTTCTTATATTTGAGGAGTTGTTCTACCACATTTGGATAGATCCCTCTTTTGAAGCCTGATAATCTCTCAGAATCTTGTTCCCCCTTATGTCCAGTTTTTATTAAATTTTAAGTTGTGTTGAAATAAGTATTCACAGTATGGGCCTCTGCCTTACATTTTCTGAAGTCCTTGACTCAGTATAGCCTTAGTATATAGATTCAGATATGAAAATCAAAGCTCTCCCCTACAGAAATTTCATGTAGTAAACTTGTTTAAAGTGAATTATAAAATCCTTACTGTCATCCTCCCAAATAATGTCACTAGTGAGTCCAGAGTTTTATGAAGTCCCACATTATAATGCTTTTCTGAAATAAAATAGAAAAGCACAAGTAATTTTTTTCAAATACTATAAGTGCACCAAACTCAGATTTGCTTGGTAATAGTAATTACACAAATTTTCACCCAGGACAACTCTCTATTTCTACTTCTAACCAAATCTTATGTGTCAATTTGGAAATATTAATTAGGGGCTTCATATTGGAAGGTGTGTTCTAGAACTGAATAACTTCCTCAGACTGAATATATTAAATTAGTTTCAATTTCCTGCCAAAATTTATAGGTAGGTTGTAAAAGAAAAACTGCCCTGCTCTTCATTATCAACATGTATTATAGTTTTTTGAATAAAAATGTTATTTACTTGCACCTACTGTCAGCTATTAAACTACAGAAGCATCCATCAACAGTTCTGGTGGAACTATAAAGAAAAGTCGTGTAACAGCACACCTGGCTTGAGTGTAACAGTGGAGTTAGTGTTGCAAAGGGACTTTGATATGTCAGAGAAGCTAATTATGTTCCATCAAAGGCCTGAAGAAATTGCCATTTTTAATGAAAAGTATTTTATAGGAAGTGACAGTGATTTTAGGCTAAACAGTAAAACTAGGTGTATAATTATATACATTCTTCAAATTCTTATTAGATTTAGCTAATTGACATGTAACTGTCTAATAATGTGAAAAAAATGTTAAACATAGAAACCAGAGTAAAGCATTTGGACCGTAGGGAAAATTCTACTCCTAAAATGACTCTTTCTGCTATCAGATTTTCTTCCAAATCCAGACTTAGTTTTCTTTTGACATTGTTTATGCTTATGCATGTTTTAACTTTATGTTGAAAGAAGAATGTAGCTTTGAATATGAAGTAACTATTAATAAGCTGTTATACTCTTATAAATAAAAACAATTTTCCTAGCTAAGGGAATAAATTGCTGAGTCTCTTTGCACATCTGATATGTAGATGTGTGTAGGAATATGTGTAGTTTGTGTTTGTGACATATACATACATATGAATTTAATTTTTATTTTTTGAGAAGCCATATCAACGGGAAACACTGTGAGTACTGCTGTTTTGTATATCAGGATTAAGAGCAAAACTTTTTATTGTTAACTTTGACAGAATGTATGTGATTATTAGTGATGTCTTTTTTTTTAGAAAATTGTAAATTATAGGAATGCTGCACAGTAAGAAAGAAATGAAGCATACAGTGGTTATTTAGGTTTACAAGATTGACAATGTTTTTTTTCCTTTACGGAAGGTTCAGTACTTAAAGCAGAAAGCTGTAATTGTGGATTGCTTAGATGCCCTTAGCTATTTAAGATGAGGAAAGATGTATGCTGTAAATGTTTCACTCCTATAATTGTCATCACTTCAGAATGGTTCAATTATAGGGGTTTTGTAGCAAGATTCCTAAAGAAATTATTTCTGGCAGCATTCTGTAACGATGACAGTTCAGGTTTGAAATTACCAAAGTAAAAGGAGTGGAGCCATGTTGTTACCAGACATCGCCGTGGTTCCTGAGGCTCCCATTTGTGCATCTTGGGGCTGTCCTAGCAAGAGCTGCAGCAGGGTAAAGAAGGGACTTTATGCTATTTGGATTGATCATACTCGAGGGTTTTTGTACCAATGGGACCCTTAGGACATCAATTGCACCCTATCAGAGAGCACCGGCCTGTGAGTGAGAGCTTTGGTTTCTAGTGTTACCACTTATTCTCATTGATGTTGATCATGCAGAGCAGATAGACTCACCTCTCTAACACCTTAGAATGACACGCTCACCTGTTTGCATAGGTTCCATGGCAGTGCAACAACATGGAAAAAAACAGTGCGAAAATGGTTCAGTTTATCTTATGAACCAAATCCTTGGGTTTTAAAGATAGTACATGATAAGGATTTAAAAAAACCTGTTGGTTGTTTCAGTATATGGCTCTTACAAAGCTTGTAAAGATTGTTAATTATCAGTATTAAAAGATTGGGGAATTGAATGTTTGGTTAGAGTTTGTTTGGCTGTTGTATACTTACTTGTGCCTAATCAATTTGTGTACTTATGGCTCATAGCTTAATTTTAAAATTAGATTTGCAGAGCCTGGATATCTCTGGGTTTAGTCCTGTTGCCAATGCTGGATTGACTGGCCAACAAAAGCCAGGTGCCAGACTCCAGTCAGATTTAAATGGGTTCTAACTGATGACTAGCAGAATTTCAGGGATGAAAGAAAAGCAGAGTTCTCAGTTTGATTGTTGTACTAAGTGTGAAATAGTTAAGCATCCTTTTATATTGATCAGACATAATGTGACTATTCTAAATGATGTATTCCTTTGATGTACCTGAATTGAGCTTCTCAAAAGGAAAAGATTGGATCCGTGATTTTCTTTTCTAGACTGCCAACTTTTAATATGCGGAGATTATTGTACAAAATGACCTCCTTCTTTGAAAGGTGCTTCCCACTTTTTCAAAGGGACTGTCAAAGGGGCTGTCAAAGCTCAAGAAAAGAAGACAAAGGGTTTGCTATAGATACTCTTTAAAGAAATACAAAGAGTTGTCTATGTTTTAACATAGTTTAGTGTATTATTTTACCACCTGTTTGCCATCTCTATCTTTTCACTAGTTGTCAGCAAATTATATAATCATATGACTTCCATTATATATAATTATATATGATACATATACATATATAACACAGAGAATGTAAGGGATTGTGGAGATAACAAACACCTGCATGCATATGTTTATGTACATGTAATTTGGTGTATAACAGAGTATGCAGAAGCCTTATCATCTCCCAGAAAATCAGAGCCAATATGGGGCTGCACACAAATGACTTTCTCATGGATAGGATGTCTGGTTTCACTACTTCAAAAGATTGTGTAAGCCTTTAAGGAGCCCTAGATAATTTTAGCACCAGCGTCTTTAGATTATGTTAGAATAAATGTGCCACAGTTTATGCTATATATGTCTCTTAAGGTCCTGAATTAATATTTTATTGTATTTCATGATGAAAAAATCAACCAGAGAAGCCTTAGTAATATGATTATTGTAATTTCCTACTATAGAAGGTTAGAAAATTTCAATACGACTTCTTTAATCAGACTTCTTTAATCAAATAATGTAACATTTTTTAAAACGATTGATATCCACCTCATAGTGAAGCAGATGCAAATATTTTCCTGAATGCTGTGCATTACAAACACCATGACTATGATGAATGTCATCTTTAGCTATTTCACTTTATTAGTTTTTGCAAAGTGTGCCAAAAGGGTTAATACTTAATTTTTGATTTGGCAGATCTGTGTGTGGTGATCTGCATATGTTTTTATATCTACAACTACAAAATAACATTTTGAAAGATATGATTAAGTTGCTTCAGACTTTTTTTGGGGGGGTGCTGAATACATATATCAACAAAATGCAACATGTTTCAGGTGGTAATGTATTTCATCCATAGCTTTTATTATGCAGTGAGAAAATCAGAGAAAAAAAATGAAGAAGATGTGATTTTTCTTTTCTTTTGCTCCTAAAGGACTTTACAATGTTATTTTCAATGGGTTAGAAAATTAGTCTACTTGTATATCTCAATCTGAGAAATAAAAGTCTTGACCTCAGGCCGGAGATTTAGCTCAGTGGTTCTGGTGCCTGCCTAGCAAGCACCAGGTCCCTGGTTCAATCCCAGGTAACCACATACAACAATACTGGGCATGGTGGCTCATGCCCACAGGAAATCAGTACCACACACAACAAATGTTGGCCGTGGTGGCTCACACCTGTAATCCCAGCACTCAAGAGACAGAGGCAGGAAGACTGCTGAGTTCGAGGTTTGCCTGAGCTACATAGTGAGCTCAGGGCCAGTCTGAATATAAAGCAAGGCCCTGTCTCAAAAAAAAAAATGTCTTGGCCTTGATAAATAGTCCCTGATAGTGGCATGCTAAAGGATTTTTTTTTAATTTGAATCATTATTCGTACTATACACACACACACACACACACACACACACACACACACACACACACCATGATCATGCAGTGTTGAGAATTGTACCAGTATATGACACGACTTAATTCTCATTTTTCCCATTTCCCTACCCACCCTACAATTATCCACCTCCTATATATGTTTATTTCCCTTTTTTTAGCCATCGCAACTTTTCTTTCCCCTCATTATTTACCCCTACTCCCCATTTCCCATAGTATATTTTCTTTTCTTTCCTTTCCTTTTCTTTTTTTCTTTTGTTTTGAGACAAAGTCTCACTTTGTAGTTCAGGCTGCCCCTGAGCTCACTGTGGAGCTCAGGAATCCTCCTGCCTTTGCCTCCCGAGTTGCAGGATTATAGACCTGAGCCACCATGCCCAGCACTGGGGTACATGGTACTGATTGCTGGTGGGTGTGAGTCACCATGCCCAGTACTGTTGTATGTGGTTACTGGGAATTGAACTCAGGACCTTGAGCTTGCTGGGCAGACACAGGAACCACTGAGCTGAATCTCCAGCCCTCTCATTTTAGTTTTTTGAGGAATCTCCACACTGATCTCCATAGTGGTTATACCAGTCCACATTCCCACCCACAGTGGAGAAAAGTTCCCTAAAGATTTCTTTAAAAATGCAAATTGTTAGTGCTTTTCAGGCCAGATAATGGAGAAAGCTGTATACTTCTTAGGCTAGCCTTGTCTTACAGTAGTGGTTAAAAGGTGGATTGTGTTCTACCTTTCCAGGGCCTACATCAGTCATCACTGACTTGGCATCATTATTTCTTTCCCAGAGCTCTAGATGTGTGATTTTCCATTCTCTGCATCTTGAAAGTTCTGGGATGTCCGAAGCTAGACCCAAGTCTCAAGAACCATTATCTCCCTGCATCTCTCACATTTTTGCAGTAGGTAGTTGCCAGCACTGACTGAAGTACCATTATTGTACCTGCTGGCATGCATCATCTTGAATAGTTCATAGGCATGCTTTCTATCATTCTAGCATGGCATAGAATAATAGTTTTTCCTGTACTTAACGCACAAAGCCATGAACTTTTGTTACCTTCGGAAGCCAATGACTGGCCTTGGTTTTCATTTCAAAACTTTATGTCATGTAGAAAATCAAAATTATGTGTTCTTTGTGTTTAGAAAGCTACACCATTTCTCTGTTCCATGGAAGTATAAATCTGTGGAAGAGCAACCTTTGTTGCCTGCCAGTACTATCCCATGTAAGATTATTATCATGCAATGTAGTAATAAACTGATTTAATTTTTTCTATTATCACTTTAGTTATCTTGTATGAGAAATCCAAGGTAAAAACTATAGAGCACAGTAAAAGAGAGATGATAAAAAGAGATAACTTCTGCAAAAGGGAAGGGAACCAAGAGATGGAGAAAGGTGGAAGTTAGAAGAAGACAAGAGGGCCAAAAGAAAGAATTAAGAAGTGTTATGTAATGTATTAATTTCTTACAATAAATGTAGTCATTATGTACCACAGACATGTACTTTTGCTTTATTTTTTTTTCTACATTATGTATTTCCTAAGGACAACAATTGGATAATCCTCTTACAATCTTTTTAAAATTTGGCATAATATTGGGCAACCTAGAGATGTCAGTAGACAAATTTAACCACTGGTTTAATTTAGTTTTTGGCAAATGGCTGCTTCCAAAAGCATTATCTGTAAGTTGCATCCTGTTTATCTTCGCTTCTTCACTCTTTACAAAGGACAGCACATGTACTTGTGATCAGACAAACCCTCCTCATTGATGGGCCCAGGCAGATCCGAGATGGTCTTGCCCTGGGATCTTTGCATACCACTACCTTTGATTTTTTAAAGATGGGGTCTTGCTAGGGCACTAAATCACCCAGGCAAATTGAAACTTTTATTAGTCCATGTTTTCAATACATCATGTTTATATTTCTCATGTGGAGCTGTACTTACGTAAAATACCGCTTCCTTTCCCTTTTCATCCTCTTTTCTTCTCCATCTTCTTTCTCTCTCTCCATTTCTTGACCCCCCACTTGAGAAAGTTCTAGCTTTCTACTTCCAATTATCTATTTGTAATTTGCTCTTTATGTATAATTTGAGTTCCTCATATGATAGAGGCCATGCAATATTGAAATTTGCATGTATCATTTATTTCACTTAACATAACCTGAAGGGAGATCTCTTTCCACATAAATACCACATTTTCTTTATGCATTCATATATTAAAACTTTTTATTTATTTATTTTTGGTCCTGGAAATTGAACTAAGGACTTTGCACTTGCTAGGCAGGTGCTATGCTGGTAAGATAAATCCCTGGCCTGCATTCATCTTTTAGTGGACATATAGGCTGCTTCCAAGATTTAGCTACTATGAATTGTGATACTGTAAACGTGGGTGTATAGATTTAAACTTGTGATCCTCTTGTTTTAGTCACCCAAAGTGTTGGAATTGCACCACCACACATCGCTTATTTAGACTTTCCTTCCTCCATTTTGGCTTGACTTTGCCAAAAAATGGTTTCATAAGACATAAATGCATCACACATAGTCTGTATCCAATAAATATCAAAACCTGTCATGAATATCACCTTCTACTCATCATCTCATCCTGACCATTCCTTTTTTTTTTAGACAGGGTCTCGCTTTGTAATTCAGGCTGTCTCTGAGCTCACTATGTAGCCCAGGCAATCCTCAAACTCAGCAATCCTCCTGTTTCTGCCTCCTGAGTGCTGGGATGACAGGCGTGAGCCACCACGCCCCACACTGTAGTATGTGGTATTGATTGCTGGTGGGAGTGAGTCTCCTCGCCCAGCATTGTATGTGGTTACCGGGGATTGAACTCAGGACCTTGCGCTTGTGAGGCAGGCACCAGAACCACTGAGCTAACCCTCCGGCCCCCTGACCATTACTTTTTGAGTCTCTAAAAGATATTACATTAGTATTTTATTTTCCAAAATGCAATTGAGACCTAAATTGTTCATTGCATCATTTTTTTTTTCTTTTTGAGATAGGGTCTCGCTTTGTAGTTCAGGCTGGCTCTGAGCTCACTATGTAGTCCAGGCAAGCCTCGAACTCAGCAATCCTCCTGCCTCTGCCTCCCGAGTGCTGGGATTACAGGCATGAGCCACTATGCCCGGCATTGCATCATTTTTTTATTAGTAATGTGTGCAGTGGAACATTTTCTGGAAGGGAGTAAATACAAGGTGGTAGCCGTGACTTTCCTCCATTCTAGGGTTAAAAGTGAGACTTCTTAAATTGGTGAAGCAAGTTCTGGTTTTCTGTAGGCAGTGAGGTGTCCGTGATCTGTACTGTACTAAAATACCTGAGCTGATCCACATAAGAGGAGGAGCAGTACATTTTAGTTCATGGTTTCCGAAGTCTCACTCCATGATACACTGGTCCTTTGCATTCAGACCTGTGCTGGGCACACTACGCTGTGGGAGCTTTTGCTGGAACAAAACAGCTCACTTCACGGTAGCCAGAGAGTCAGAAAAAGAGAAAGAGGAAGAAGGAGAGACCACTGTCCAAACATCCCTGTCAAGGATACCTCCCCAGTTTCATGAAGACCTCCCAGCAGGCTCCTTTGTTACTGTTATAATCACCTCCCAATCATGTCAAGTTGGGAACTAGTCCTTTAATGACATACATAGAATTTGGGCAACATTTCAGGTCAAAACTATGGTAGTACATTTCAGAAATCCCATGAAAATGGTAAATAATTGAGAATATAGATGTTTTCCCTCATTTGACTATTACACACTGAATGCATATATCAAAATAGGAGATAAGTTTATATTGTATTTCTTATGTCTTAAATAAGAAAATGGTCACCTGTTCATAAACTGGAAATCTGGAAATCTGCTTCTTGACATTAATTTCCCAAAGGATATAACTGGAAATAGAGCTGAACCTGATTATTATAGATAATATATCATAATATGCATCTCATATCTAACTGGTTGCATATGTGTCTGAATTCAGAGTTAAAAGGTGAACACCTTGAATATGCATAGACTCTACTTCCAAGAAGCATTTAGGAAGCTTTGTGGTTGCTCAGTGTTTCTGGAAGGAACACTGAATGAACAATGCTCTGCTCCTCTGAACTGCTGTCTGTGTGTTGAAACAGCATCTCAGCATGACCGTCATCACCAGGACAAATTCATTCCTCCCATACTGAATTCTAAATACTGTTAGCATGTACTTGACCATCTGCAGAGAAGAGCTCAATTGCAAACTGAGTTTTCCATGACTTCTCTCCAGAATTTTGAGGATTAATCAAGTAAAGTTTTAAACTATTTTAAAGCATTTAATTTAGTTTACAAACCTACAAAACATTTGCCAAGCTAAACTGACTCTTAGAAGACAAAACTCAGTCCTCTATCATGTCTTCCCTGGGTTTATCTTCACAGAAGTGTACATAGAAACAAATCCATGTGATCTTCCATGAACCAGAATCAAAAATCGGGTCTATGTTCCCGAACGATGAGTTCCCGTCATGCCTCATGCCATTCATTACACCATAAGCATTTTGGCCACTTATGAAATGTTAGGAGAGCTATCACCACTGCTGCAACACTTCTGTCTCCGGTAGAAATTGGAAATGCTTTGAGATCTCATTCAGAGAATTCCTAGGCTCTGCTTGCTAGCATGTTGGATCTTGATGTTTTATGACTTTTCAGCATCTTTACTTATCTTACTCTTGATAGTTCTGATTAATGGTCTTTAAACTAAATGCTATTTTTTTAACAGGAAAAACAATAGTATGAAGAAGGAACTTCTTAGACTTTCTCTAGGGTTACGAATAATTGAGATTGATGTCTGTGCAACTTAGGAAATCATGTAAATAAATATAATTGATAATATCTCTTTAGTGAAAAGTCAGCCACATGAAAATGATTTGGTTCATTTTAGACTAGTTGAGACAGTTAAAGAATAGAATATTTTCTCTGGACTGAAAATTATCAGAAGATGAGGACACTTGGGGATTCTAGTCCTTTGAGGGATTGCAAGGCAATTGGTCTGTTGAACATCAAGGTGTCAGACAAAGGCAATTTTTTTAGATGGGGCTTTAGTCAAATAACTGTAACATGTCTAAGAGTCACTATTGGTGTCTGGCAGGCAGTTGAGGTATTTCCAAGGCCCCAGAGTGTGTATCAGTACTCTGAACATTTTATGCAACAAACCTATTGAGGCACTTTTGCATTAGTTTTAAAATTCAATTTAAAGTTCCAACTGTTCAAGAATAGGTAAACTGAATCTCTTTGGTTTCTTTGTGTTTTTCTTTAGGGAAAGTTATCTGTCCAAGTAAGATGAATAATAATTGGATTATATTACTGTAATTCATTTATTAACAGGGCATTAGATTCCACAGTAGTATGTTTCCAACTCAGAACCCACAAATTACCAATTAAACACAATCTTCTAGTCTACAACAATGTGATTGTTTTTATTTAAGCCTATTTCAGAAGCTGAATCACTTTCTGCCTCCATGTATCTTTGTTTAAAACACATTAGTGGAATATTACTGAGGCTGAGGCTGAGGCTGGAGCTTGTTTGTAATTTGCACAGGGAGAGTGTGGAAGCTGTTCATCCAGACTACAGCCCAGGCACTTCACCGATGCCCCTTTTGTGCAGCGGCAAGTTAGAACAACTTTGCCAAGCAAAACATTTCAGATATTATGCCACATTAGAGGTAATATTAACTTTTTTGAGAATGGTAGTGAACTACAAATTAAAAGAAATGGTAATATGTGAGAATTCTATTATCTTTGATCTAACAAAGTTGATTAAGTGCTTTATTATATGTGGTTCCATACCCTTTTATTGTACAACTTTTAAAATCATGTCTCTGTCCTCAAAAAATATACAGTGTACCTAAAGAAATTAAGTATTCATGAGAAGCTAAATAGCAATATAAGGCAAGTCCACGAGAAGCATAAAACAAGATAATGTAAGTTTCCATACCAGAAGTTGCTACAGACATTGCATTCTGTAAGTGAGTGATAAAGCTCTCTGTGGCTTTTAGTCACCAATAGTCTGTATAGAAAAGATGAGATTTGAGCTGAGTCCTAAAGAATGTGCGAGAGTTCCCAAGCACTTCAGGGCCAGTCCTCCTGGCAGGAGGACAGGGAAGTCTGCAAACAGGACAGTGGAGAGGCAGAGAGGCAGAAGAGCAGCAGGACAGATGGAGCAAGCACTGATTTTGTAGGGAGGAGGTGAGCTTACAAGTGCTGAAAAATTCATGCTTTCTTGACTTTATAGAAGGACTGACTAGATACACGTGCCTGTGCAGCAAGATTCAGCCTCAGGAAGGCTGAGGCTACCAGCGGGGCGTCCGGTGCCCGAGGCAGGGCTGATGAGGCGGGAGGTGAAGTGCAGGGGACCAAGTGCACTAGGAGAAGAGAAGAGAAGAGTCAGAGCAGGGGGAAGGGCGGTGGAAGGGAGCAACTGTCATACAAAACCCAGGAATCAGTCAGGCCTTGAATGTGGTAGCAAGAAAAACAGCTGTGCCAGATGGAGGGACTGAGATGACGAGATCTGAGCAAGGTTCATTGGTGAAAAGAGAAACTATTTTTTTACGGTATATTTTATTGGTACATTATATATACACATTTATTTATTTGTTTGTTTGTGTTTTGAGACAGGGTCTCACTTTGTAGTACAGGCTGGCCCTGAGCTCAGTATGTAGCCCACACAAGCCTTGAACTCACAGCAGTTCTCCTGCCTCTGCCTCCAGAGTGCTAGGATTACAGGCATGAGTCACAACGCCCGGCACTGTGGTATGTGGTACTGATTGCTGTGGGCGTGAGTCACCATGTCCAGTATTGTTGTATGTGGTTACTGGATGGAACTCAGGACCTTGCGCTTGCTGGGCAGCCATCAGAACCACAGAGCTAAATCTCTGGGCCTGAGAAGAGAAAGTTTTTGAGAACCCAGTAAACTAATGAGAAGTTAGTTTACAAACAAAAATTGTGATGGAAGTAAATAGCTGATATTTTGTAAAATATTGAGACTGTAGACTCCATAAGCTGAAGAATTAGGAGGACACTTTTTTTTTTTTTTTGAGACAGAGTCTCACATTGTAGTTCAGGCTGGTCCTGAGCTCATTATGTAGCTCAGGCAAGCCTTAAACTCAGCAATCCTAGGAGGACACTTTGAATAGACTGTTTATCACCTCCCACACCCCATGAACAGGGCAAAAGAGAGTGGAATCTCAAGTCACAAATGCTTCTGTTTCCAAACAGATTGGTTCACAGACAGAAGTAGCTGACAAAATTTTGTTTTGCCTTGTGAACTCTGCCTCAAGTGGCAAACACAGCCATGCCATCTTTCCCACAGGACCACAACTGCAGCCACCTTTTCCATAATCGTGGAATGAAGTGCATTCATGAGCTAAGGAGGCCCCATTGCATTGCGTGGCAGGGAAGGCATGAGTTAAGCAGAAGAAGGGTCTCTGCCCTCTCAGAGCCAGTCCTTGGGCCAGCATTTAAGGAGACCTTCAATATGTCCATGCTTTGCTTGTGAGACCCTTCGCTCTTCAGTGTCATTGTGGTCCAGATCTGAGCACATCAAATCTGTTCCTTCACATCTGATGCACCAGTTTGTTGTGGCTCCATTTCAGGGTATTCTCTGTTCCTTCTTCATCATCTCAGTTCTTCTTGTTTTTCTAAGAATTAAGGGCAACAATAGGTTTACTGCTTTTTTTCTTATCCTGTCCACTGACAGATCCCTCAAAATAGAGATGATGAAGAGAAATTTCAAGGTGTGTTGATTCTTTCATAGTGAACTCAACTGAGAGTTTTTTCTGATTAAAGTAAAAAGTTGATTCTCCTCAGTGTGGCCATCGTAGTCACTTAGGTACAGTAGCTAATTTAATAGCCAAACTGTGTGATGCAGTTTTTCTTCCTGTACAAAGAGATATACAATGGTTTTGTTCCTAAGTTTCATTTTACTTTTGGTACACATTCTTTGGGCGGTTTGACTCTGATGAGTGGCAGCGCCTACTCTACTGCGTTGTCTTCCCAGTATGCCAGTGGGTAGCACTCAGCACCCTTGGATCTATATGGTACCCCATGTGCAGTCTAGCATCACATCCTGGTGCAGGAGCCAGAGTGTGTGTGGGAAGATGTGCCTGGGTTCAGAACTGCATGTGTAGTAGGCATTGTACAAATATTTACTCACTAAATAAAGGTAAGATGCCATAGCGTGGTTCGGCATTATAGTTTAGGGAACTCTTCTACTTTCTGAATAGTACTAGAAAATAAGTGTCAGTCTCTGGTCAAAAAGCTTCATTTGTTTCCACATTCAACAATTGTTGATGAAATATATGCTTCTGGAGGAAAAAAATATATGTCCATTAGGCATATTTTTGATTCACTATGTTCCACCATTATTTAAAGCAGTAGTATATGAATGGATTTCCCATGATTTGGGCATGCTTACTGATTCTCCCCTCATTATTTCTTGTCTGAGAATCTTATTGTAAATGAAATTAGCCAAAGAAAAGCAGCCAGCATGTCACAGTGTGATGATGGAGGTAGATTCGTACACAGCCAAAGGCCTGCTAGCCACAGTGAGACGGGGGCATCTCTTCCCGACACACCAGCCATCCACTCTTTCTCCTTCATTTGTTTTAAGGGATAACACATGTTTGACTGCAGCTACGCTATCATCTCTGCTGTCTACAGAATATTATTTTAGATGCAGATGTTGCTCTGTATTCAAAACAACTGTGACACTGATTCATTTCAACAGGCAAGAGATATTATCCCTATCATCCACTATCACTGGGAGGATATTCGGAGATTCTGTATCTAATTACCTGTACAGCTAATTACCTCTTCCATGTTAGGCAGGAGAAGTAATCTCATTTCTCTTTCAGGTCCATTTCATGGCATCAGCCTGTATTATGTTCCTTCTATAATGACAGCCAACTCCCACCCGGGAGTAGATATAAGTTTGTCTGCCCAAGACATGGCTACATCTTATGTGTCTTCCACGGAATCTTTTTCTCTCTTTACAGTGTGCTGTTAAAAATCTATATATCTGAATCATCTCTCCACAGTTCCATTTGTTTGGTTAGCATTTCAATACTGTGACAAGACACTATATCAGTAGTAATCGATCTGATTAGCATGGAGATGATATGAACACAGATTGTATTGATGTTTAATAGTGCAGGCATCCAGGTGTTGTAAACATTATAGTTGTTTTTGTATGCAGTGTGCAAGGTCTCTGCAATGAAGACAGCAACCACAGCAGATTTAGAGCTCAATGATTTATTTTCTGCCAAGTGCCACAGCGGATCGTGCATATATGGCACTCCCTTGCTGGATCCTACACAAAATGTTTTAATCAGTGTTCAAAATATTACACATTGTTTCACTGAATACATCCAAATACTGCTTTATTAAGAGATGCTGGCCATGCTGCTGCAAAAAGCTTACTTCATTGTCATTGAAAATTAGCCATGTTCTTCTCTGAACTATCTTCTGGAGTTATTTTGTTATTGTAATGGATGCTATTTTTAAAAGACCTGCTGGAGCTTTGTATGACCATCTACCCGATCACATTAGGTAATCAAGATTCATATTTAGTTATTATGTCCATTTTCATTTAAAATTTTTGCTAAAGATCACTTATTGATCTGGATTTTGCAGGTGAAGAATCAGCAGCCTCCATTTGGGAGTTGGCTCTTGGCAGCTTGTGATAAACAGAAGAGGTCTCTGCCAAGGAGCATTTTGTTTTAATTGATAGAATCCTTTACTGGAATACAGAAAAGAGAGGAGATTCCTGCAAAAATATGCCGGAACATAGTCATTAACCCTGCTACCTACATACTTCTGCAGATACTTTTTTTAAACTAAAAGAAGTTCATTTTTATTTTTTAAAAAATATTATAGGTGATTTTTACCATTCAATAATAATGGAGTTTTGGGAATTTTAATTTCTCCACTGAGATTAAAGTGTCTAGCAATTTAAAAAATATAAAAGGTAAAGGTAAAAGAGTTTTGATGTGTCCCTCAGAGTTCTTTCACCCTCCTTAAGTATATCTGTGCATATGTATACATATGTAGACATACACATGCACATACACACAAATATGCATGCATGTATAGTGCATGCATACTTCATACATTCTGGTCACATGTGGCTATGTGTGTGTGTGTGCATGTGTGTGTCTATAGACACGCATATATACATACATTTATGCATATGCACACCACATTTATTTATGATGCTCCTGGCAGGTATGGGTCTGTTTTCTTCCCCCTCTTCCCGTCTTTATCCTGCATCCCCTTCCTAGTCCCAGAGCCAAACACAGTTACTTCTGGAACTCACTGTTCTCATCCATCCTTCTATGTCACCAGGCCAGCAGAAGTGCGGTTTGCTTTATTGGAGATGGTCTCCCTCATTCTTGTCACCATCACACCTGGGGCACTACCATTTGCTTGCCAGTGCTTAGCTCTAGACTTTTCCCTTTGTGTAATTTTCCTGAATTTGCCCTACTCTGGCCCTTGGTAGTTAAGAGTCTGACCTCTGGTGCTCTTCCCGCTTTATATGTGGGTGCTGATCATGTGTTTTCATCTTGGATTGAGGAGTCCTTCAAGGCACCAGGTGATAATCACCGGTGTATATGTACATGGCAGTAAGTGGAATATTTAGTATTTGTGTTCATTTATTTATTTAACACCTATATACTAACAGCCTCATGAAACTCATATGTGTTGAGGGGAATGAAAAGATAATTATATAACAGATGGTGGGTGATAAGTAGATAAGAGGCAGGGAGTCGGGATAAGGGGGAAATACTCTCTTAGAAGGGAGAAGAGGAAGACGTGGCTCTGATGGGAAGAGTGCGAGCCAAATCCTCGGAGCTGGAGCACACAAAGACTGTTGCAGCACTAGCAGGAGCAGGTGTGGCTTGAGCTGATGGAGAAAGGAGGAAGTCAGGGGTGTAGTGGAGGGTATGCGGGCCATAGTAGGCATGTTGGCTTTTACCTGGAATGAAATGCAGGCTCGCTAGCACATAGCAGAAGGTTTTGAGGTGGGAAGTGAAATAATTGATATTTCAGAACATTTGACAGAATCACCATAGCTACTGAACTAAGCAAAGATTGTGTGGTGAGACTTATCAGTGGCTTGGGTCAGAATGGCATCAGTAGTGGTGAAAAGAGGTGCCCATCATTGAAATTGATTTTGAAGAAAGCTTCAAGATAATTCAATGATGGATTTGATGTGAGCAAAGAAGAAAGAGAAGAAATAAAGCAAATTCTTAGAATTTTACTTATGTGTCTACCAAAAAGGAATCTATTGTAATGAAGAAGCACCTCATGAATCTTGTTCAGAGAAAGGAAGGACTGTAATTGGTACTAAAATGTATTAGAGAAACTATGTGGATCTGGTCAAAAATCCTTTGACAGATGATTATTAAAGTTTAGAAAAGAGAAACGAATTGGGTATTTCAGCCTAGACATGGTTTTCAAACAGTAAAACTAAGTGAGACCACTTAGGGAGAGAATGCACGTTAGCTTGGGGCTATCCATAGCTAGGTATACGAGAAAGGGAAGGAAGATGAAGGAACTTACAGAGAAGGAGAACCCAAAGGGAGTGGTTTCCTAGAGCCAAGTGAAGAAAGTATTTTGAGGAAAGGAATGACCACCTGTAAGGATGAGTACTGAGAAATGGCAATCTGACTAGACAGCTTGGAGATTGCTGGTCACCTCCAGAGATGATAAACTTGAAAGTGGCCACAGGAGCTCTTTCACATGGTTCTGCTATGAAGTTAAACAGAGCAGCACAACTATAGAAGGAGAGGAATACAGGGTTCAAGGAGGAAGTTTGTTTGCTCATTTATTTATGTATGTGTTTATTTCCCCACTACTGGGGATTGAACTCAGGACCTTGTGTCTACCAGGCTGGCACAGTGCCACTGAGCGACATCCCCACCCGCCAAGGAGGAAGTTTTATAAAATAGCATCAAATAAGGAAACACTTTTTATTTGATGGGTCAGTAAACAAGCAAGTGTGTGTGTAAAGATTCTACAATCTGTGCTTTGTAAAAGTACCAGCAAATGAACAATATATTTAATGTAAAATGTTCCTATGGCCCCATTAAAATTAATTCATTGTAAAACACAATGAATTAATTTTAATATATTTTAGTCAACTCAGAACACACAGAAGTATGACTTCAATGTATAACCAATTTAAAAATTATTGAGATGATCTGCATTTTGTTTTCATGCCCATATTGGATAGTTCATGAGCATGTCCTTCTAAAACAGGAAAGAGCTATTACCGACAGACATGAAAGAGAGTGTTTGTATTCAGTTATTTACAACATATGAGAATGGATGCACAATGAGAAATTAGTTAAGGCATATTAAAGTTGAGACAAATTAAAGGAGGAGAGGTTTATTTGGGTTTAAAATTTTAGTCTATGGTCACTTGGTTCCAAGGCAAAAACAGGATGGCAGAGGGACCTGGTGGAGGAAAAAATTTTTGGCCTGAAGCACCCAGGAATCAGAGAGAAGGGAGAGACCAGATACAAGAACACATTACCGGGTCACTCCCACAATGGCCTGCTCCAACCTCCTAACAGGCCCCACCTCCTAATAGCACATTTGGCCAGTAATATACCAACGCGTGAATCCACTGATGAGTATAGTGCCCCCATGATCCAATCACCTTCCAAACATAAGAGGTTTTGGGTGATAGTTTAGTTCTAAACTGTAACAAATTTCAGTAATTAATTTTTTGCATTGATTTGGTTATGTAAGCAATAAAACTTCTATAAACAGAAAATGTGACTATGTCCCTTTCAAAGACAGTAAGATCTTAAACTCTTAGTTTTTCAATGAAGTAACTGTCATTTCCAATGTGTGGTTTGCAGTAAAATTCAAAACCAGTTTGATGTTTATAACATTTATAAAATTTTAGATGATTTAAAAGGGACTTAGGGTTTTTGATGAATTAATACATTTGGTACTCAGAGATTAGTGGTGTCCTTTGCAAAGGATGTATATACTCCTTTTGAATCTGTTGAAATTATAGTAATGAAATTTCATTTTTGCAAGGTTATATGTTGTACAGACATTTCCTTTAAACAAATAGTTCGAGGTGAGGAAAAACAGAAAAAGGAGTCCAAAGCCAGTTTGGAGTATTTGAAACTCATTTTTAGAACTACTAGAGAAGTACATTTAAAGCCATGTTATCATCTGCATTTCTTTTTACTTAACTTTCTGCAGTAAAGCAAGTCACACATCTTTGCTTTAGTTTCCTCATCATTCAAAAGAAAGAGACTAAGTGCTTTTTAAGTTACAGCAATCCTATGAGTCTCTGAAATGAGACTATAGTAAACCATAAGTTTTTCCTAAATTATGAAGTGTGATGGAAAAATATGGTGGATGTTTGAGTTTTAAACTAATATTTAAATTAAATAACAGGCATATTTATTTTAATGTTAATATTTAATTTAAATAACAGGCATTAATCCTCTTTAAATATTCCAGATGTTTCGCATACATTCCTTGCATCATTCTTGCCATTTTCTGAAGTAGTTCTGGAAGTCCTCTTTCCTGTCTGTAGTTGCCCTGTGGAAATAGTCTTCATGTTCTGCATCAGTACAAAATGTTCACATTCTGTGGTCTTTGAGGAAGAGCTAGAAATTACATAGTGCCAGAGCCGGTGAATAAAGTGGATGGTGACACAGTGTAACGTTGTTTTCCAATACTGGGAATCTAACTCAGGACCTTGGGCTTGCAAGGCAGGCGCAGCACCACTGAGCTAAACTGTGGCCCACTGTAACTTTTTTATTCATAGAAATAGCCAGAAAGAGTTAATCAATGAGGGGAGATCTAAAAATACAGTCTTTACAGATAATTATTATAGTAGAAAGTGCATTACATTACCCCCCCTCAAAACACGACTCTTTGCTTTAGGCATTCTTGTCCCATCACTCTTAGAAGTGTGTCTTTTATTATAATAAGGCGTTTTAAATTATTGAAACATTTACTATCCTTTTAATCACTTCTTGTATAACTACTGGATACAGCTGTATTGCAACCAATAATGAAAAAATAAAGAAATAAAAACTGTGAAACTCAACCTTCAAATACTTAAATGCTATTCCTGGGCTGAGTTATTTGATGCTTGATAGTGAGATATTTAAACTGTATTTCATGAAAAATAAATTTTCAGGTATATTTTTAAGTTTTTTTAAAATGTAAAATATAGACTGTATACATAAAATGAGCTAATGTGATGTAAATAGTGCCATTCGAACAGCAGTGAAAATGTCTTGGTTCACAAAAGAAGAGATTATCAAAAAGAATAAATAAACATTGAGAAATAAAGTAAATTGAAAGAATAAATATGATTTGAAAAGAAAAAGAAAGCACATGTATATAGGGGGCGGGGGTTGTGGGGTGGGTAAAAATGAGAATAAACTCATGTCATATACTGGTAAAAATTCCCCAATGTTGAGTGGGATTCTGAGCTGTATATAAAATGTACCAATAAGGAATTCAATTAAAAAAAGAAAAATAGATTGTAACACTTTGAAAGACTAAATTGAAAACACTTAAACTAATATGTATTTTTTAGTGTAAATGAGTAAGGAGCAGATTTAAAGCAATAGTTCTAATTTTTAAGCAATGCCTTACAGATTCCCAATGTTGTGGGTGATCATGATGTGTATATAAAATATACCAATAAAGAATTCAATTAAAAATAAAATAGGCATCAATTAGATATATTGTGAAAAACATACAAAAAATGAAACAATAGCTCTTTGTGTAAAGAGGTATGGAGGGAAGGGCATATGTGCATTTATATTGGAAGAAATTAAGTTTGAAATGAATTTAGAACAGAAAGAAAATTAGATTAAGTGGTGATACATCACCCTTTAAAAATTGTATGTATTGCCAAGAACATTTTATGAAACTTAAAAAATGATGCTTTTCATATTGTTATCGCTATGCATGTCTATTTTATTTTGTATTAATATCCCTTTAAATTCAGAATATAATTTTTAAAATTTAGAAAAATAACATGTATAACCCAGTCAAATTTAGTCTTTAATTTATCATACACTAAATGTTACATATCAATATTTCCTAAATTTACATTTTCCACCAGCTGTAATACAACACATTTCATAATTATTTACTAAAGTTTTACAACTTTATGCAAAAAACATTAAAATAGATTGTTAAAAAACTAATACATTTTCTTCATTGTGGTTTTAAAATATATTCTCCATCTTCTGATTCATTGTGACTATGACTCCATATTTCTATTTAAACTCACTTCTGAAAACTTTTCTTCTTAGTATAGAAACAATATATGCATAAAGCCAATCAGTAGCAAAAGATCTAGAAATAGTTGCATTAAGGGAAATTTTTCCTGTTTCCTCATCTTCTCCTCCTCCTCCTCTTGTTTTGTTTTGTTTTGTTTTGTTTTGTTTTTGTGGTACCAGAGATCAAACTCACAACCTTGCACTAGCAAGGGAGGCATGGAGCTATAAAGCTAAGTCCCTGGCCTTAAAGGAAATATTTCTTAGGTTAGATAAAAAGTCAAAAAGTCTTCCTGAAAGAAGTATTTTTTAAACAGAAATGGTCCACAATGTACAAAGAATAGTACTATAGATTTGGCTATGTAGTAAATGCATCCCTTAGATAAAATCTGAGCATGAGCAGCTCTTTATAACTTTTCTCCAACTAGGAGCACTTTTGTTTTGTTTTGTTTTGTTTTGTTTTGTTTTGCTTTGCTTTTTTGAGACAGAATCTCACTATGTAGCCAAGTCTGGCCTCCGACTACAGTGATCCTCCTACCTCAGCCTCCAGGTTCTGGTATTATGGGCATGCAGCACACTGACTGGCTACTAGTAGCACTTTGTCTTTTCAAAGTAGGAGCACAGTTCCCTCAATCCGTGCTTAGCCATCTTTCAACTATGTGACTTTTGACACTTTGTCCTTGGTGTTCATTTCTAGGAAATGGGATTCTAAAAATTTAGGTAATATTATTACTTGGCCGTATGTAGGATAAGTAGCAACTTAGATAACCACAGGTTAATTTATGTAAAGGGGGTGAATTTGGTGGTAGCAAAGCAAAGGATTTGCACTGGATAACTAGTGAATTTAAATAAAAGGAAATTGGTGTCCTGGCTCCACTTGTGCCCAGGGTGTTAACTTAGGGTAGTGTGTGTGTGTGCACTATGGAGTCAGGCTACCTGGCAAGAAATGCACAGGTGCCTGTCTGTGGCAGCTTGCACATTTTTTTTTTTGAGACAGGGTCTTGTTTTGTAGCCCAGGCTGGCCCAGCTTACACATATTTATCCCATCCGTGAAGACTTTTAAAACCTGCAATGCCATAGCAATGGTAGGAAACATACTTCAATATGTATGTGTCTCTTCATAGATTTCCTTGCCCTTTGTAAAAACTTAATGTATATTAGTAAATTAAATAATTATCAATATTATTTCATTAACACTTTTGTGTTGGAAGAGGTAGGATTTGAAGTGCAGTTAGCATGATCACAGGTAAAACTCTATAGTCCTATTAATAAATTAGGAAGAGAGTTAAACAACATCTATCCTGCCAACTCCATTACACTAAATAAAGGTCTTCTAATGTTTCACCAGTGGCAACATCTTTGCAATTCTGAGCATCTGAGACCAAGGCAGGGCCAAATGGTTTGTAGTCATAAAATAAGACAAGCTTTGAATCTCTGTGTACATGTGAGGTACATGTGAGAGCTCTCTGTGGTGTGCACTGTGTCTGGCACACTTGAGAGTGATCTCAGTTGCTTGCACTTGCTTTTCACTTGAGTGGATTCAACCCATTGCAGGTGGAAAATATTAAAATTCTTTGTACTGAACAGGTACAGATTTTTTCTTCTCATTTCCTAAATAATACAGTCTAACAACTCCTTATGTAATATGTATATTATGTCATCTAGCTATGACTTCAAGTATATGAGAGGGTATGCTTAGTGTATTTGCAGATATTAAACCACTTTGCTTAAGGGAATTGAGCGGCCACATATTTTTGTACTCACAAAAATCTTGAACCGACTCCCCAGAGTCACCAAGGAATTCTGTATATTAATAGTCAATGCACATAAAGGGAAAACTGAGGTTGGAAAATTTAATAAGTGAAGAATAAGGAAATTAATTGAATATTGTTATTAATCTATGTACATTGTCATAGACATTCTTTTAAAAGAAGTTTTTCTTTATAGTTTTGTTTTTGAAATATGTTTGACCTGAAAATTCCTTTACAAATACATTCATACTTTAATTCTCCAAGCCTCGTTGTAAGGTATCAGGTCTCAGACTATACCAGAATTTTGAAAGATGCATACACTTTATCTTCTGTTTATAAGTACTTTCTTATTTAAAGTTTAGTGCTAGTTTAAGAAAAGTATGAGTTGGTAAATAGTTGCACAAATATACTTTATATACTTAGGTGTTTTTCAGACTATAGGCAATGACAGTTATAGGCATTTTCTTTTCACTTTTAGTAATAAGTTTTCCACTAGAATGAGAGTGACAACTAAAAATAAAGATGAAGAACCAATTGGGCTGTATCCTAAACTTTAATTTTTAAATTAAACCTTTTACTCTGAAATAATTGTAAAACTGCACATCGTTATAGGAAATAAAGCAAGATCCTATGTGTTATCTCATTTTCTCTAGTGGTCACATAGTGCAAAATTGCAGTATCACAGCTAGAATATGGATATTGATAAAGTCAAGATAAAAAATATCATACAAGTGTTCCTTGTTAAAATTCTGGGTTTTGATTATTAGGTAACCTCAAAAGGGTTCAACTTAATGGTAAGATCAGTTCAAAGAAGCAGGCCAGGAATTTATCAAGAGAACATAGGTCACTGCATTCTGCATGGTAATTGAAAGGTTGTGGTAATCAATCAAGCAACAACCATTATTAGACAACAAAAGACTACTTTTAAAGTTATATGTGAATACCAAAATATAAATTGAAAGTGAAGTAAAAGATAGTGGGAAATAAGAGATACATCTTTTGCAAAACAGAGGGCACAAGAGATTTGGGGGGTGAAAAAGGAATTAAAATGTGTTATGTACATGTACCTACTCTCCAGCAGACTAGAAACATTATGTATTGAAACATGTACTAATAAAAAAAGTGTCATCACACAGTTCAAAGGGAAAAATAAACTTCAAAATATATCTGATAGACTTTGGTTGAGTCAACATTTTCTGTAGATAATAAAGGACTGTATGAAAAATTAAAAATTATCAACTTAGCCATGATGAATTTTTTGGAAATGAAATGATAATAATTATGGATACAGAACATTGTACAGTATTGTACACTTGAAATATTTGAAATGGGAAATTTTGTTACTTCTATATTCTGTCACAAGAAAAGTCTTTAAACAATAACAAAACCACAAACCATTATTTATCTTTCAACTTCAACTCAGAAGCTGTTTTCAAGCTCAATCAGTTTGTGTTCTACATAGCAAGGATCATTTTATTAATGTATATATAAAATATACCAAGAAAATCAATTTTAAAAGATATTAGAAATGTCTGGCGTGGTGGCTCATGCCTGTAATCCCAGCACTTGGGAGGCAGAGGCAGGAGGATTGCTGAGTTTGAGGCTTGCCTGGGCTACATAGTGAGCTCAGGGCCAGCCTGAACTACAAAGCAAGACCCTGTCTCAAAAAAAAAAAAAGATATTAGAAAATTAAGACATGCTTTGCTTTAAGTATTTCTATGAGTTAATTGACCAGTGTTCTTCACCCATAATATTAAGATTTACATTTTAGTCCTTAAGATTTAAATATAGGTGATAAAGTTCCTGTACTGCCTCCTGAGTAGCTAAATGTTTAATTATACAAATCATGGTTGTTTTATTTCTTCATTTATTAAGTGAATTTTTAAATGAAAAGCATGCTTTTAGAGGAAGGAGTTGTCTTGAATAACTTTAATTCATCTCTTCCTAGTACATGATACAACTGGAAAATATATATGTGTTTAAAGTTTTGTTTTTGGGGGCTTTTTGTTTGTGTTTTGAGGTGTTTTGTTTTGTTTTGTTTTGTTTTGTTTTGTTTTGTTTTGTTTTGTTTTGTTTTGTTTTGAGACAGGGTCTTGTTTTGTAACTCAGGCTGGCCCTGAGCTCACTGTGTAGCCCAGGCAAGCCTTGAACTCAGCAATCCTCCTGCCTCTGCTTCCTGAGTGCTGAGATTGCAGGAGTGAGCTACCAAGTTCAGCACTGTGGCTTGTTCTACTGATTGCTGGTGTGTGTGAATCACCATGCCCGACATTGTGGTATGTGGTTACTGGGGATTGAACTAGGGATCTTGTGCTTACGAGGCAGGTGCTGGAACCCCTGGGCTAAATCCCCAGCCCCTTAAAGTTTTTAAATTTATTATAATAAAATTCACACTGCCATTAATTCTCCTAGAACACCTGCCCTTGCTTTGAACACAGTTGCCAGTTTCTGAAGCAGTTTTTGAAGTCCTTTTTCGTGTATTCAGTTGCATTACCATGGCTGCCTTGATGTTCTGAATCAATTCAAAATACTTACCTCTCATGGTCTTTGGGATGTTGAGTAAGAGCCAGAAGTCATGTGTTGCAGATGAGGTGAATAAGCATATGAGAACACACCTTGATGCTTTTCCAAACCTGCCCTCCATTGGATAGCACTCAGCAGCAAAAGTCACCATAGTTTTTATCACACCTCATAAAGATACTCACGAAAGAAAACTTATAGGACTGCTTCAGAAAGTTGCAGGAAAAATGAGGTGTGTTTAAAGCAAAGATGATTAACTGTATAGTGTTTTAATTTAAAGATTCCTCGTTTTAGTCAACCCTTATATATTGGAGAAAATTAAGTTATATAGGAAGAAATATATCCTTTCCATGAGCTCCTTTCCATGGCTTTTAGCCCTATGGTGGATCACTCATCACCAAATTTCTGGTTGCCATCCAAATATCTTAGAAATGATAGGTAATGATGCCTCAAAGAACATTCCAGAACACTTTCTAGAATCAGCAAGCATTTCTTGAGAGGGCTCACTGGGGTTCTATGTTTAGGTTATAGAATTTTTTGAGTTGAGAAGGTAATGTTAACAGTTCTATCAGAAAAGCCAGAGAAGGGCTGGGGATGTTTTTCAGTGTTGCTACTGCCTGCCTGGCAAGGGCAATGTTCTGACTTCAATCCCAATTCTGCCACAAGTAGCAATAACTTGAATCAAATAGACCATTTTATTTTTCATCTGTGGTATAAAGTTACTTATAATATATGAAAGAACAAGCAGTGCACAGCATTGTTTTTTTTTTGTTTTTTTTTTTTTTGCTTTTTGGAGACAGGGTCTCGCTTTGTAGTTCAGGCTGGCCCTGAGCTCACTATGGTGCCCAGGCAAGCCGCCGCGAACTCAGCAATCCTCCTGTCCCTGCCTCCCGAGTGCTGGGATTACAGGCGTGAGCCACCACGCCCAGCATTATATGTGGTTACCGGGGATAGAACTCAGGTCCTTGCGCTTGCAAGGCAGGCGCCGGAACCACTGAGCTAACCCTCCGGCCCCAGCATTGTTTTTTTTATAGGAGAATTCTCCTAGAGAGAGGGGGCGCTAGGTTTTTTTTTCCAAGAAGTAGCATTTATTCCTGTGCGCAGAGGGCTCAGTAGATTAATAACCAAAAGGCTGAGCCCTGAACATGGCAA